>OZ037778.1:845000-1040000 GCA_964035525.1 Porites cylindrica | reverse complement strand
TGCTTGCGGCTTTCTTTGCCCTAAAATGTTATTGTAGCAAAATGGGGAACTGTCACATACAGCTTCAGATCGACAATACCACGGCCATTGCGTACATTAACAACATGGGGGGCTCTAAATCAAAAGAACTTGATCAATTGGCTTTTCAAATTTGGGAATGGTGTATAACTAGGCACATTTGGCTCTCCGTTGTTCATATTGCTGGTCGGCTGAATACCGGTGCTGATGAAAAATCTCGCGTGTTTTCGGACAACCATGAGTGGATGTTAAACAAACAGTTGTTTGACGACATCCTATCACACCACCCTGGGCTGGATTGTGATTTTTTTGCCAGCAGATTAAATTTTCAGATCAGCACTTACTGCTCGTGGCGCGGAGATCCACACAGTGCCCACATCGATGCTTTTACTATGAACTGGAGTGGTTACAAATTTTATGCATTTCCACCTTTCAGCCTCCTCCCCAAATGTTTACAGAAAATCAGACAAGACAGAGCGCACGGAATACTCATTGCTCCTCTTTGGCCAACACAGCCGTGGTTCCCTCTCCTGCTACAATACCTGTGCGATCAACCTTGGATTCTGCTTCCACGCCCGGACCTTCTGAAACACCCCTCACACAGTCCACCCCACCCACTGCACAAGAAACTCCACCTAATGGTATGTCCTGTGTCAGGGGAGCCTTCAGCCGCTACAACCTTTCAGAAGAAGTTACCGATGTGCTCATGGCCCCTTGGAGGTCAGGCACGCAGAAACAGTACCAAACCTATCTTAACAAATGGATGGCGTTTTGCGGTGAGAGGAAGATTGCTTACTATTCACCACCACTAAATGAAGCCCTCCAATTTCTTGTACGACTATTTAACAAGGACTGAGTTATTCCGCGCTAAACACTGCCCGCTCTGCTCTTTCTGCAATTATTATAACGGAAGGTGGGGAGTCTTTCGGTACTAATTGCGTTGTAACTCGATTTATGAAAGGAGTCTTTGAATCACGGCGACCAAAACCTAAGTACACAAAAATTTGGGATGTCGGAGTAGTTTTGAAACATTTGTCTACGTTATACCCGTATGACAAATTGGCATTGAAAGATTTGACGTATAAGGTTCTCATGTTAATCTTACTAGTCTCGAGTCAACGAGGGCAAACTGTACACTCTTTAGACCTTAAGCACCTTTGTGTGGAAGAGGACAAATACATATTTGACATTGATGAACACATGAAGACCAGTAGTCCAAGGAACCCTAATACAAGAATCGAAATAGCTAGATATGAGCCGGATGTTTCCATTTGTCCTTTCACTTGCCTTAAGGCGTATAGTAACAGCACAAAAGTTTTGCGTAAAGATGAAACGAAATTATTTGTTAGTTATGTTAGGCCACATAAACCTGTCTCCAGGGACACAATTTCCAGGTGGACAAAGGAAACCCTCCACCTTTGTGGGGTGGATACCAAAGTGTTCTCCGCCCATAGCACTAGGTCGGCCTCTGTTTCAAAAGCCAGTGCCAAAGATGTCCCTGTTCACGAGATCATGGCCAGGGCTGGCTGGAAATCCGCAGAGACTTTTCATAAATATTACAATAAGCCTGTTGTTCAAGAAAACAGTGTGGCCTCTGCTGTTCTGGGTGCTAGTCCACACTAGGCCTTTCGTCATGTCTATTTTGGACCTGGTCGGGATTAGCAAACTAGCGAGTCTATATATGAAAAAAAAAAAAAAAACACTGTTGTATTATATTGTGTTTATCATTGGGGTTGCTTCTGCCAGAGGCTACTTTGCATATGGCCTTGGGTTATCTGTACCTCTCGTTGGGCCTATCGCATGGGCGCATCAACCCTTTGAAGTCTCATGGGATCTCCGCCTTCTGGTCATGTGATAGAATTGGGAAATTAAACGAGACTTACCTGTAAGTTGAAGTTTGATTGAGATTCTATCACATGACAACAGAAGGCGAGAGATCACATGCCCTCCGCTATCATACCCACCCTGTTTGGCTGTACTTTCGGGTATGCCATTTCATACTAGGTTGACGCGCCCAGTACGTGTCTTTTAAGAATGACTTGCGCAAGCGCTGTGCTATCTCATGTGATCTCTCGCCTTCTGTTGTCATGTGATAGAATCTCAATCAAACTTCAACTTACAGGTAAGTCTCGTTTAATTTCCCAATTATAAATGCTCCCTTAGGTCTTTGCATTTCTAAATGGAGATTTTCGCAATACAGTCTCTTGTCCCAATATGTATATACCGGTTGAATCGACTTGGAAAAGACAATGGTAGACAATATATTTATCGTTCTATTCGCTTTGTTTTTATTTGTGGAGGAAGAGAGGACAACAGTAAATATAGAAGGAATAACAAGACACTCTGGTCAATTACAACGCAATTTTTTGCTTTTGTAACTGATAATTCCATTAAATTACGACGTAACTTAGGAAGTTTTAAATTTTATGGAAGCAAGAATTCGTTTTGAATCTTTAAACCTAACAGTCTTTGGCGTCATGCTGGGACCCTGCCAACAAGCGCTGTTTCACATCATCAGCTTTCACCCCGGAATTCACCTAAAACTGTCTACAGCTACCCCACCTTAAAGCCACCTTCATTTTATCGGAACATGGCGCCCATTCATGATGAAGTACTACACCTGCAAACGCCATGGTATTGATATTCAAGCACGATGAAATTTTACGTTGTATTTAAATTATGACATAAGATCACAAAACTACGATCAAAAATTGGTACAGCCGGCACTTGCACTGGAGCGGATTTCAACCAAATGGTAAGTTGATTGTCTTGAGGTATGGGAATTATTTTTTTAGAACTTACCATCACTTTAAAAACAAAGAAATTATGATTTTCAAAATTTTTTAAAAAGTTTGTTTGTCGGTCGTTTTTGTTTTTTCTCACATAAAATGAAAAATGATGATCCAAGTAAAACAATCACTCATCAATGTTTAAAACTGGATTAGACTCACGCGAAATATTGTCAAATATTATTAAGATTTGCTTTGTAACCAACTAGAACCGGCGGAACCTCAGTCTTTTAAACTGAAGTTCAGATCCTTATTTTTAACGCATTTGGCTTTGTTAGCATCTAGATTAATTCTCAGACGTAACGTTTTCCCAGTTAACTTACTATATGTTTAAAACAAGATGTTTGTCGAAATCGTAAAAATTAACAAGGATTCAAACATACATCATTTTGTCCTCTTAAAACGACAATCTAAACAAAACCTTTCTAATGCCTTTATGGCAAGGGAGAATATGCTCTTTCTATCCTATTTAGGGTCGTCCGCATTAGAATGTTTATGACAGACGAAAGTAAAAAGTTTGAAAACAACTTGTCAACAAAAGATAAGTCAGGCTAGGTATAGCTGAATCACAGGATATGTTGAACTTGAACTTTAGTTCCTGCTCTTTTTCGAACCTTCCTTTATAACTCAAACTGTTGTCAAAGTTTCCACCGTCTTTCCAGTTTACGAGCTTCAGTTAGAAGTTCCTGGACTGTATTTGATAAAGTTCTTGCTACCCTTGTGGATAGCATATTTTTCGTATGTTTCTGTATCAGTAAAAATCCGTCAAAGTGAAGTCCATTTGCCTTTTTTGCACTAAGATGTCAAGTTATATTTAATTCTTCTTGATAGTTTTTTCTGTTTCGAAAAATATTGAAACAAAAATAAGTAGAATAATAGCCAAAATTCGATAAGGAAATTAGAGCAGCATTGTAGTCTCTTTCCGAGACCTGCTAAGGCCTAGAGTTACTAACGTGACGTTACTTTCCCACAAACATGCCTATCCCTTTTCACTTCTTCCTATTTTCGGTGGAAACCAAGCAAAGAAAATCATTCAGAGGGCAACTGCTCTTTCTCTTAAAATATTCGCGGATTTTCAGCATATTTTTTGATGCCAATTGTAAAAACAAAAAAGGTAACTGAGATTCCAGATTTTTAATCTATATTACCCTATTTCACATCATTCTAGGTACAAGTATGAGACTGATCATATTGAAGTTTCTTGCTCTTCGACTGCTCTGCTTTGTCTGGCCTATCGTTCCGGCAACAAGAGCTCAAAGTAGGTACCTTATATCACAGCTAGCCCAGTACATTGTAGTAGCATAAAATTTTAACCCCAACTTTAAGGCCATGCAATGAAATTTGCCCTCCAATTGTTCACTGGGTAACACAAGAAGCATTTTCGTCCTTCTTTTTTGAATTGTAGTGCTAATAACTTTTATATTAGCTGTTGCATATGTGTTCAGTGTTTCCAAGCTCATGACATTGATAATCATACGGATATTATATGGTCTCTAAATTTTTGGCTTTCCTTGACTCTCTTAATTAGGTTCAACATTTTTCTGGTCCAACCCACTAGGATAAATTACTTACTATGCAAATAACAGTGAAGAGTAAATGACAGTTATATATTTGTTTTGTCCTGGAACGTTTGTGCACTTTTTTCAAACCGGACAATGTAATGTTGGTATCCATCCTACACCTGCATTAACTTGTGTTTCATTTACTTTCTTAGGCCCACCCCCTTGCACCCACCAGTATGATACGCTATTTGACTTTGAGACTGCATCAGAAGTGAATTGTTTTCAAGCTACCCCCGCAGCTCCTGCAACCGTGACGCAATCCGCTAAAACCACTAACCCAGTGACTGTCAAGCATGGAAGCTATTCTTTGAAATGGGAACCTCCTGGTGGTTCTCCTAACCCAAACTTGAAACTAAAATTTTCATCGGGCTCAGAAATTCCAACCAATTGGCTTAGAAAGGGAGGAGTAAAAGTCTGGTTTTGCAAAGAACAGCCATCACCAGGAAAAACCCTAAAAGTAGAATTTAAAAATTCTGGCATTCTTGTCGCCACTTTTAAGGCCCATTTGGTCTTTGAAGGGTGGAGAGGAGTTTGGGTAGAGTTTCAAGAATGCAAACTGACCAGTAATAGCTTGGATAGACCGACTAAAGTCGATGAGGTGAACTTTGTACTAAGGGAGGCCGATACAATTTACATAGATTTGCTCCAATTTGTTAAGAGCATGGCAAAACAATCACGTGACAAAGTTCTTCCTCCCATCAGTCCATTTGGCCTTGATCTGTATGATCCCAGTAACACATGGCAAATGACCTACAAGTGGAGTCAACAAACCATTCCACCCTCACCTCTAACAATTGACGTCTCTAAAATAATAAGTTTGGAAATGATTGAAAGCCGTCTGAACAACTGGTACTGCGATGAGGCGAAAACTACTGTCAAATTTCCAGCTGGTAGCTTCCTTGAAAAGCGATGGAATTCGCTCGCAGGGCCTTTTAGGAAGGCACATCGAGATTATGACGCTCTAGATTTCGATTCAAATCATAGAGTTATTGGACCACCTCTCTTCTGCAGAGACTGTAGATATCCAAAGAAGTTTGGAGAGATAATTGAAAAAATCCTCTTTCGTTTGTCGCTAGAGTATTATATACGGTCACGGATCCCAGAAATAAGAGACACTGTCGCTGCCTATCTGAATGATCTTAACACTCCAGCAGCCAAAGATAGTGCGTGCAAAGCCATTGCAGGTAGAGACAGAAATATGGTAAGCCAATTTAAAAGCTACCTTCCTGCGTCTGGACCCATTAGCTCAGAACAGGTAGAAAATGCGATAAAACAACGCAACATTCACCGTCTAAACAAGATTAACAACCTTCTAGATTATCAAAAGGTTGAGTTTGATCGTCCGGGTGAACGTAGTCCTGAATAGGACTGTTGTTGTTGACAGTGACTGACGTTTCGACAACCTGTGCAGTAGTCATCTTCAGAGTCAAAGTGAGTTGTATGACGTCAGTTGATGGTATTATACTCTGCTTATTGATCTGATTGGTCAATTATGTCGCGATTTTATTGGTCGTCTGTCAGTTTTGCCGTGATGTTATTGGCTATGAAGACTCGTAATCAGTGATTGGTGCGTTTCGATCCGTCTATTGTCACAGTTAAACAGTCGTCTATTGTTAGTCAAACAGTTGTTCTCCAGTTGTTCTCTCGTAGTTAGTTTTGCTTGATCTCGTCAATAAGTCGTTTGTACGGCGCTGGTAACTGTTGGCTACGATTCAGTGGCGTTTGTTATGAGTTAGTAAACCAGCTTTCTAAAGTAAGACGTTGATAGTAGTCTGTAGAATACGTTATACATGTCGCAGAGTCCCAGTCAATTTGATGTTTCGTCTTTAAATGGTGCTCAGCAATGTAATTGTTGACGTCACCATTGCCGGTTTCACCAATGTAAGAAGCCTGGCAGTCGCAGCATTTGATCTTGTATACTGCTCCCTGTCTGTCCTCCGGTTTGTCTTTGTCCTTGACATTAGTAAGCAGTAAAGTAAAGTGGTTATCGGTTTGTGCGCAACACGTATATTGTAAGGTTGTAATATACGTGCAATAGTTTCAGAGGTGCCTCTGATGTACGGTGTAGTCGCTGTCGTAACAGGGCCAGAGTTGGTCTGAGAGTTGGAATCAGTGTTACTGTGAGTGTTCCGTCTAACAAAGTCCGTGTTGTAATTGTTCTTACTAAAAACTTTGTTAAGATAATCAGTCTCGTCTTGTAGGCTGTCAGGTGAGTCGCAAACTAGTTGCGCTCGTCTCGTCAGAGTCCGGATAGTAGTAGCCTTGTGAGAGGTCGGGTTGTACGAAGACTGGTCTAGTAATCGGTCGGTATGTGTCGGTTTTCTATAAATAGTCGGTTTTAGTTTATTGTTGTCGCGAGTGAACAAGCAGTCTAGAAAAGGTATCTTACCATTTTCTTCGATCTCCTTGTAGAACTGTATGTCCGCGTTCTGTCTGTTAAGGTGTTCGTGAAAATCGTCGATTCCGTCTTTGTGTACGGCGGTGAATGTGTCGTCAACGTAACGTAACCAAAGAGGTACAGTTCGCGTTTAGGTAGCTAGGGCTTGTTCCTCGATGTTTTGCATGACAATTTCTGCTACAACAACAGAAACTGGAGAGCCCATAGCTGTACCGTGTAACTGTTTGTAGTGTTTGCCGTTGTACTGAAAGTACGTCGAAGTCACACAGAAGATGAGTGGGTCCATAATGTCGTCTGTAGGTAGTGGTAGTCCAACAGTAGAGTTCTTAATAGCGTTCTCAGTACAGTCCAGAGCCAGTTGAAGTGGAATACTGGTGAACAGCGATTCACGTTAAAGGACACTAGTTTGTGGTCGTCCGGTATCTGTATTGTCTTAATGGCATCAATAAAGTTCTCAGTAGACTGTAGTTTGTGTCTAGATTCGTCAGTCAGCGGTTTCAGTACGCTAGTTAAGTATTTAAACAGTTGGTAGGTTGGGGACCCACAGTAAGAAACTATGGGCCGCATAGGTATGCTGGGTTTGTGTAGTTTTGGTAGTCCATACAGCTTGGGTGGCTGCGGAACACTACACCTCAGTCTGTTGTAGCGTCGAAAGTC
This sequence comes from Porites cylindrica, assembly GCA_964035525.1. Taxonomy (NCBI): domain Eukaryota; kingdom Metazoa; phylum Cnidaria; class Anthozoa; order Scleractinia; family Poritidae; genus Porites; species Porites cylindrica. Next base: position 1,032,576 of record OZ037778.1, on the reverse strand, counting down.
GATCTTGTCGGTTTTCTTCAGTGTAAGTAGTTTGTTGTTTTTTTGCGTTGCAGTGCGGGTGTCGGGTCTCGTTTAAGTACTTCGTAGGTCTTTTTGTCGTTAACAAGCGAGTTCATTTTGTCGTTGTAGTCTGTCTTGTCCATAACAACAGTCACCCGTCCCTTGTCTGCGGGTAGTATGACTATGTTCTCGTGTGTTTGCAGTCGTTTAAGTGCTTTCTGTTCGTCAGGAGTCAAGTTACTGTTCGTTAATGAGTCTGATTGTAGAGTAGAGGTCACTCTACTTCTGATATTATCCTTGGTCGATTCTGATAGCTCGTGTTGGCGAGACAGAACGGCCTCATCGCTAGATACAATAGCCTCAGTAGGTATTTGTTTAGGTGTCACTGAGTGTTTAAGTCCGTAAGAAAGTACTCGTGTTTCAGTCTCGTCTAAGGAACGGGAAGAAATATTCCCACCCAGTTTGCTTCGGGTTTACGTCGTTTAGCGTTTTTTGTGTTTTACAGTCGTGTCAGTTTTTGTTTCGCTTTCGCGCGGTGCTGTTCAGCTGTCTTGTCAGCTGGTTTGTCCGCAATAGTCTGTATAGTACTAAGTAATGTAGTCGGTAAAAGTCGTTTAAGTTTGTCAAGTCGTTGTTGTATTTTGTCGTTGTAGTAGTTGAGTCTTCTGTGACAGTCGTTTATCTGCGCTCGGATCAATCGTCTACAGGTGGCCTTGACGATTTGAATAGCCTCTTGTGTGTTCAACGGGGACTTAAGTGGAAGTCCTCTCGGAACTAGGCCAAGATCTGTGCAGCGGTGGTTGAACCAGAGTTGTTGTCGTATTCCTCTTTGCGTGCTGTACAAAGTTCCGTTAATGTTCCAAAATTCGCCATTTTGACAGCAAAGCTGGAATTGTAACGGTCTGCATCTGGTCGACTAATTTCCACAGCTTGAACGTTTCTAGTTATCACTAACTGTCATTAGATCCTTTAAATATTGGCCTTTGGAAAACATGTGGAGAAAACTTAGTAATCGCTTTTTCTTGGTTTTTTTCTTGTCGACGATGAACGTGACTTCATTCTCCGTATTGCAAATTAGCCTTAGATGCGTCGTTTCAACAACTTGACATGAAACATAATCCTTACATTTCATACTTCTAAGGAGAAAAATAACTCTCCTTTCCACAGAAAAACACGAACCATCACTTAGAATCCCCTTAAGGTCTGTTTTTTTTTTGTTTAACGAGGAAGAAGCGGCTGAATAATATATCATGATATATATGTTTGCGTGGCTTTTAAAAAATAATTCAATTACTGTGGCCTGTCACGCATCAATTTTATTATATTATCATCTTTTTTAAAATGGTAGTTATTGATAATAATTAAAAATAAGAGTTAACTTGCAAGGTAAGTCCTCTTGTCACCACAATAAAATTTGTGGGCAGTCTTTTTTGCTTATCAGATCTTTGTACACGGCACTATGATAAAAAAAAATGCCCCACACTTTTTCTATCTAAATCCATGTATAGCTTTGCAAAAGGCAACTTAGCTGTAAATTTCAGTTTTATTCAAAGATCTTTAAAGCATTTATCGGTAGCAGAATGAAACGGGAAAAATAGTTTCTTTTTTCAGTGAATACACGCAAAAGGGATTATCTCAGTTTTTGTTTTTGTTAGGGTATAACATCCGTATTCCCAAAATGATCTTGCTTTGGTTTCAATCTAATTGAATTATAATGCAACAGGGGCCAGTTTCAAATATAATTATGTCAATGAAATCGCCAAAGAGATCAATTGTGAAAAAAGCTGTTCTTTTCGCGAGATCGTCAAGACAGAGTATGGTCCCAGTAGGGGTGTGGAGGGAAATGTGTTGGTCGCAGAGTGCATGAATGATATTACGTCGCACTTAGCCAGCTGTCACTTGTTTAAGTGTAGCAAAGTCAATGACTGAATGAACTCATTTTAGCGAGAGCTAGAGGTTTGGTAGGTATTCGGAACTGAAATGACAATCTGCCCAATAGTCAGGTGGCTAAAGGCTCAGGTCTATACAGAGTGGACAAAAACACCAAACTTTGCATGGTTGTAGCTTAGGTCATGTTAGTCAATATTAGGATCGGTGCCCACAGCTACCTCTTCAGGATTTGTAGCAACTGCTCGCTGAAGTTCTTCAACAACCTTCCATGATGGGTGCCCTGTGCTGAAAATTGCAATCCCTTGTTTTTTGCCATTTTTTTGACGAAAATCACATAAAAAAGCAAGTAGATGGAAAAAGAAACTGTATTAATACTATTGTTATTGAAACCAATGACTAAAACAAGTCAACTTAATGATATAGCAATTATGATATACAATGGTGGGTACCCTGTGCTAAAAATATTTTTTTGCCATTATTTTGATGAAAATCACATGAAAGACAAGAAAATAATAATAAAAAAAATTGTTTTATTATTGAAACCAATGACAAAAACAAGTCAACTAAATGGAAAATCAAGGGAGATGTTTTCAGACGCGTTCTCAGTCCCAAATAGCTTTTCAAGATGGCGGCTTGAAGGTGTCTTTTCATGGACTGTAAGTAACTGTTAGAATAAATTGCCGTTTTTTAGGGGAAATTGTCTACAATTTGAATCTCAACAGGTTTAAGTGAAGTTTTAAGCTCTTCTTGGTGATAATTTTGTTATCGAAAGCCACATTTTCGCTTCATATTTTGTGACGATTACGAATGACTATACTGAGTTTATTGACTTACTGGTTAGTTAAAGGTTTCTGAAGCTGAGATGTTTGCTACACACCAGGATGGATATTAACTGGGATCGTTGTTATATTTGCTAAGAATCAACAAAGGAAGATCTGAGAAGCCCATTGGCTTAACCGCAGGTACAAGCATTAGTTTATAGAAAGCTCCTTGAAAATGTTACTAAAAAGGCTGACTTGCGAAATAGGCATACATGTCAGAGGAACGCAAGAAGAAAAGTGGAGCAGCTTGGAAGGCCGAGGAAGACGAGAAATTAAATAAAGCATTTGTTGAACTTACTGAGTACATAGCAAATGAAGTGGAGAATGATACACATTTCCTTATACTTCCCGAACTTGATATTAAGCTGTATTCGTTACAAACAAAGGCACACACTTTGCAGTCCCACTATAGTGTCAGTCGTACAAGCTCGTTTGGTGCCACAATCTCCAGCTTGGTGTTTCTGTTCTGCTTCAACATGCTTGTTTCTCTTTTCTAGTTTGCTTTTTCTAACTTGGACGTAAGGTGACAGGATTGATCGATGCAACTTTGCACTTCAGTAACATGCACGTGTTTACTATTGTAGTGATTTCAATATCAAATTTAATTGCAACAAGAACACAGTCCTCTTTCTTGAATTCTAGTACATTGTCAAGGAGCGCTCTATAAATAATTGTTCCGTTAAATTAATGGGTTTCTCAGATCCTCTCTTTTCGATTCTCACCCTAGGTACTGAATATGACAACGATCCCAACTGATTTCCATCTTGGTGTGTAGAAACGAGCTGAAACTCAATCATGATAAGACTGAAATCGTTGTATGCTTATCTTGTCGATGTACCGTACTCGTTCACCCTTTAGCGACGTCGTTATGGGTAATGCAAGGCCAAGAACCACCACCAACAAAGCCTGGGAGTAGTATTTGATGACAACGTGCTGTTTGACGCACACGTCTCAACATTCGTTTCAGATTATCGTTTTACCAACTCAGGAACTTATCAAAGATAAGAAACTGTATCACACAGGAGTCTAGCGAAATTGCTGTGCATGCTTTTATTACATCTAAAACAGACTATTAATTGCAATTCCTTGCTCTGTGGTTGTAGGAAAATGCACTTGAAGGAACGTTTAATAATATGTTCAGAACAGTGTCCCAAGGATCGTTACTCGGACTCGTAAACTTTGCGAACACATCATTTATTTGACCTTCACTGGCTTCCTGTTAATTATCATGTTGTTTTTAAACTTATTTCGTCAGTTTTCAAATCACTTCAATAACCTTCCACCTAGCTATCTAGAGGACAGACTTATTTATCAAAGGCCTTCCAGGAGCTTGTGGTCCGCATTTCAGCAGCTCTTAGAACAACCTCGAAAACTCACGGGGAAAACACTTTTCCAGTGTGCCCCCCTAAACTGTGGAACTTACTATCATTAGCTAGATTTGCGCAAGTCAACATCTTTAGCCAGTTGAAAGAAAGGACTGAGAACATATCTTTTTACGCAATTTTTAGAGAGCAAGTGAATATTTTTGTAAAACGTGTTTGATATTTCAGTATCTGCAAATCATATACCTATACTTATAGACTGTATATTTAGGGTGTGTTCCTTTCGGTGAATCCAAAAACGGATTTTAGATCTAAGAACGGATTTCGCGTTCCTTTCGGCAAATCCAAACCCGGATTTTTGATCTGGTGAATCCTTTTTGAAAAAGGATTCATTGGATTTGAAATCCGAAGAATCCAAATCCAGATTAACGGATTAGTAATCTACGCTGTTCCATTCACAGTGGATCCGAAATTATTCAGATGATCCAGCGGTATTTCCAGTTGAAGTATTCCCATAGAGGTCGTAGAGTTGCCTCGTTGCTGTCATTTGCCGCAAAACATCTGAAAACACTAGAAGATTGTTCCTGGTACATTAAAATATCCATATACTAACCATTTGTCCCTAAAGATTGCTTGAAATCAGAAATAAGTAAAAGTAACAAATGGACTGCTATCTAACTACAAACTCGCTTGTAGACGCGACAGGCACTCGATCGTGTTACATAAAAAAATCCGAGCTATGGAACTGGATCAAACTGGCAGACATTCTTTAGATAAGTTTCAATTTTAATGCGCTTCTTTCTTTGTCTGTTTTATATGTTCCATCGTCGCTATTCGAACTGCCGACCACTAAATTCTGCACGGTATAATCGCATAATTTGTCAAAGAGTAGAAAACACGTCATTTTTTGAGAGGCTGTCGTGCATATTGCACGCGTTGGCGAAAGGTTACCAATGTTACAAATCCAATTTCGGATTTCACGTTCCTTTCGACCGCGAAATCTGGCAAATCTAGGATCAAAAATCCGTTTTTGGATTCGCCGAAAGGAACACACCCTTAGTTTTTAGCATGACTTATTATCATTATATATAAACTTTAAAGGCAAAATATTTTTAAAACAGATGAATTCTTGTTTCCTTCTCTTGTTCTTTGTGAATTGCAAATAGATTTTAATACATGTTATTTCATGCTCGAGATATAATTTTTTCCCCTTTAACATTGTAAAGGACCATGTGCTCAGGATATGAGCGCTATCGAAAGAAGCTATTTTTACTATTATTAATTTTAACCAGTACGAAAATAAACTCAGTATAGTCATTGATAATCGGCACAAAATGTGAAGCGAAAATGTGGCTTTCGATAACAAATTTATCACCAAGAAGAGCTTAAAACTTCACTTAAACCTGTCGTGATTCAAACTGTACACAATTTCCCCTAAAAAACGGCAATTTATTCTAACAGTTACTTACAGTCCATGAAAAGACACCTTCAAGCCGCCATCTTGAAAGGCTTATTTGGGACTGATTACGCATCTGAAAACATCTTCCTTGGATTTTCCATCAAGCTGACTTGTTTTTTTTCATCGGTTTCAATAATAAAACAAGTTCTTTTTTTATTTTCATGTCCTTCATGCGATTTTCATCAAAATAGCGGCAAAAAAAAAAAAAGGAATTGATATTTTTAGCACAGCGTACCCACCATTGTATATCATAATTGCTATATCATTAAGCTGACTTGTTTTAGTCATTGGTTTCAATAATAATAGTATTAATACAGTTTCTTTTTCCACCTACTTGCTTTTTTATGTGATTTTCGTCAAAAAATGGCAAAAAACAAGGGATTGCAATTTCAGCACAGGGCACCCATGATGGAAGGTTGTTGAGGAACTTCAGCGAGCAGTTGCTGCAAATCCTGAAGAGGTAGCTGTGGGCACCGATCCTAATATTGACTAACATGCCCTAAGCTACAACAATGCAAAGTTTGGTGCTTTTGTCCGCTCTGTATAGATCTCGCGAAAATTTTGCACTAAGCCACCGGACTACAAGGCACAGACACTAATAGCCTGTGTACAGATCCCCCCCCTCCTCCCCTTAGGAAAAATCGGAGAAGGGGCCCCTTCTCCGAGGGGGTGGGGGGTGGTGTGTACACAGGCACAGACACCTACTTGGCAGGTTTTTGCGATTGCCAAGGTCTTGTTAGGCTCGATTGTAAGCCTCTGTGCTGGAAAATGAGCCCCCAAGGGATTGGGAGACGGCGGAAATCGAGCCTAAGGTCTTGTCAATACCCCGGTCACACTCTGGATCATACTGGCAAAATAACTACTGTGGCAGGAAATAAGTCAAAGTTTTACTGCGTCATGTAAGTATCATTCTTTTTTCTTCTTCATGCAAAAAATTTCTAAACGTACAGAGATATTCTTATTTCTCCATTTAACATTTTATCTAGCGATGTTTTCTGATGTTCGTTTCCAGTTTAGTTGAGCTTGCAAAGATAGTTTATTTATTTCTATTTTTTGACAGCCGTGTATCTTGCTCTAATCAATTCTTACCTATAAAATACTATACATAAAGGTTAATCCGTGTGTTGTAAAAGATAGTTTTCTGATGATTGTTTGAAGAGCATTGTAAATGGGGAAAAACGAAAGAACTTTCTACACGGAGTCAGGATTCAACCTCGTCCCCCGGGCTTTCCCGCACTTGCCATTTTCTAAACGGCTTGGAAACTAAAATTTCGAGGACGTTTTTGGACTTTTTACATTTAGGGCATGAATTTTTCGTCATTTCAGGCCATGGAACCTAAAAATGAGCCTAGCTAGCTGTAAAAAGGGGCAATACGGAGGCAATACGTCCTAGCCGGCATGATCACATGCTGTTTACGGAAAATTCCCTCATCCATGTCAGGAAATTCTGTACCTTAAAGCCTCCCCTAGGGCATGACTCAGCAATTGAGGACATTCTACTACGTTTTCAATGTTGGTTAGCATGCAAGGATTTTTCCCATGCCTATCGTCAATGATTTGCTCACTGGTAATAGAGGGGGTGGCCCCAGAGTGGTTTTGCATTGAAATTGGCATGCAACAGAATTTCGCATGCCCTGTAAGCATAATTTGAGGTTCTGCGACCTTCTCACCCTGGCCGCGAGAAGCCTAGGTTCTAGTAATAAGTAATTCATACCCAGCAAAATCTCTGGCATGCCGGGCATGCCAAATTTTCTGACATGCCCAGCATGCTAAATTCTCTGGAATGCCGGGCGTGCCATAATCTGGGTCATGCCGGGCATGCCAAAATCGGTCTCTGGCACGCTCTCAACGCACAGGTTATAATTCCTTGAATCTACAGATATTTTAAGCGTGGCTAAAAAAAAAAAAAAAAAAACTAAACAGATCACAGTGCTTATCTTTTGATGTACGGTTACACGATGACGTCATTGCTATTCCTTTCATTTTCATAGATTTGGTTGTCCCAGCGAAGTTTAAATAACAAAAGCTCTAATTTTCACAAGAAAGTAAAACCCTGAGGGATTCTGCCGAGGTAATAAAACAGCGTCATCGTGGAGATGACCTGTTGGGGGATGCTAAAAACTCCTCACCCCTTTTAATGAGTGTTTACTAGGATTCCCACTTCACATTGCGAATAAAATGGAATTGACTGAAATCAGTAAAAAGAGAGACAGAGACTATTTTCATTGTATAATAAAATGCATCTATGTTCCATGAAAGCTTTTAAAAATACAAGGTTATACAATATCTTTCAAAGTTCATTACAAACTGAGCTAAGCCCCAAAATCACTGTTCATTATTCAGTAAATTATGACATTTGACAATGCAATGTGCTTGAATATAACGTTGCAATTACAAATCTCTCTAACGCAATTTTCCCTACGTTAGAAAAGCTGTTTTTGTCTTGTTTCACATTTTGATAAGGAGTCTGAGTTCCTCTCTCTTGTTTTGTAGGCTTGCCAGAGATTAATGTTTTTGTGTCATTACCAGTGTCTGTGTTATTTGTCTTTAACTCAAAGTAAGTCAGTAATAACTGACAGTATCAAAGAATTGCTCTCTAGAAAAGTAATTATCTCCTAGTCATGTCTGGAAGTTACCTGTAACAAAAAAGAAATGTAATGTTAACCCATGCAAGGGCAATATGAAAAAAAGAAATAGAACATGTAGAGCTCAGCTTCTCTTAACATATTTTCATACTGGCTTGTTGAGTCTGTTAAAGGTCGCAACTAATTGTCTGAGGCTAATTTCACAAGAGTGTGCAATTGAGATAAACACATGGTAAATAAAGTGAAAGAAACGTGGTTTCACATTAGCCAATTTATTGCGTTGTTCGATGATGTTTACACGTTTCATTTTTAAGCAGTTTCATTTTTAAGCAGGCAAGGTGTAGACCCATATAAAGCCGGAATATGTAAAGGAAACTCAGCGAAAACTTTTTCGTATCTTTTTGTGGCGATATTATCTCACGGCCCGTCAACTGATTAGGGGTTGCGAAGAAAAAATAAATTAGGACCAAAGGTTAAAGCCTGTCCGGTTACATCATTTCGTATGTTACCTAGAGTTCTAATAAATAGGTCATAAAATAGGATTTAACGAGAGCGAATTTGTTTCTCAATCGGTGTATAAAAAAGTGAGGCTATCAAATGAGAAGTTTATAGAGTATCAAAATTATTAAATTAAAAGCTCATATAATTAGGAAAATTCCTATACGAAAACAATGCTAGTGACATTAAATTGATCAGATAAAATTCTCAGAAAATATGTCGAATAAAAGCCTCATTGTTTGCTTTTGTTTTTGCGTAAAGGTAAATTTTCGGCCCACAAAGCAAAGTTGAAAAAGCGACTAAATCTTAGTTTTTTACATTGGACATGTTTATTAGCTTAGTTTTCGTCCGTTTTAAAAGCTTTATAACCCAATCATAATTTTCGGGTTAAAATAGTACAAAATCATTTCAAAAGCCATGTTCATTTAAAGAAGAGCCGGCAAACGTGAACATTTTGTAATTCAAAAGTCGGACCCAGCCAGGTTGTTTGAGCTTACAATTATTTGCATTTTTGCGTCCTATAAATTTACCAGAATCGCCGCTCAGAGGCTTACTGTAGCAAAGCATTTTGTAGTACACTCGTAGACAAGCAATGTAAGCCTTAAGTCTTTGCTTGGATGAGATGTCCAAAAGAAAAATTAGTTTTGTGGACCTAAACGCACATTCACAGACTGCTTATATTGAGTTGTTTACAACTTTGCATTGACACGAGAAGCATGTTCATTTTTTTAAAGCGAAATCCAAATCTGATTTTGGCATTTGATTTACGGATATTTTATTTTGTCTCCGAAAGTGATTGTAATATCCGTTTGATTGTCTTTCAAACAACAGTCAAACTATGCAGCAAAAATAAGTAACTTTACCAGTACAGTGGAAAAATATCACCGTAGGTGCTAAAAATAATTATACTCGAGCTATAAAATTAGACCTGACTTTTTTTAGCTTTGGTTTCTTATTTTTGAAGTTTTCTCTGGTCCTCTTAGCAGCAGAAGAAGATTACAAGACATACAAACAGAAACAATCCGAAGTGAACGAGTTGACAACCACTTATGCCGGAGTTCTTAGGCATGCTCAACAGCAAGATAAACTGAATGCCAAAAGGCTAATTCACGGGATTTGTTCGATATTCAGGCTTTTTCTTTATCAAATTAATACTAAATTTGTACTTACGGTGTCTCGCAGAATCCATTTCTTGTCCAGCATTCACCAACATCTCAACCATGCACCGCAGAAAAAAAAGACAAACAAGTACGAAGAGACATGACGACATCGTGACGCCACAACTGCCACGCTACAACAAACTAGATTCATCGTCATCCGAAAACACTTCTGCGGAAATTCGGCCGATTTCGTGCGTGCTCGGGGTATCTTCGGATGACACAGATGACGTTGCTCAAAGGACTATCGTCAGCAAGGAGTAAAACAGTTTGCGAGATTCGCATAGCCGACAAGCAGCGCACTGAAAAACTAAGCAAAATCTCTCTGAGAAGGCAGTCCAAATTCACCAAATCAGAACGTCTTTGCAGTATTAACGTCGTACTCTCGTACTGACTTGAACGACCTGGTAAGCTTCATTTTCACCAGTCTTTTAATGCTGTTGACCGGGAAACATTCCGACGCGATAAAACTTAAGCATGGATAAGTTTATACTGAGAAGATTTGTTATCTTATTGTTTAAGACGCTTTTCCGCGATCAAATTTAAATCTGGACCCAGAAATGTCAGTATCGGTTTGAAATAAAAGGATTAATCTTTGATTGCAATTTAAGTATTCTATTTTATGCATGAATAATGTTGTTTTGTTGTGCTTTTTATTTATAAATCCAGGCTTCTGTCTTCAGTTTTGCCAGTCGATCCCGTGACACACATTGTGACAAACATGACTTTTTTTGTTATAAACTGCATTTATTGCCAAGCATGAAACCTGTAACTTCAAGCTCCTTAACATATATTTGGCGATTATATGTGATTCGCAGGATATGATGCTCAAGCGAAAATCAAAATCAGTCTCGCTGGGCATGCCAATTTCTTGCCTGGCATGCCGGGCATGCCAAACCCAACTGGCTTGGCTTCACGATCTGCATGCCCGGCATGCCAAACCAGAGGAGCAAAAACTAGGAATGAATTATCAACCCGGCGAGAGATCTGGGACCTAAGTTTAGCTGGGTCAATTTTGGGCTGCGAGGGCATGAACCCATTTTTTCCATGCCTACGAGATGTTATTTCTAAGTACCAATGTTCCCTTGAATTTTGTCATGCCTAAATGTATAAAACTTTCCCTCTCTCATTAATCCTCAAACTGGATGCGATTTTTACGCTCGCTAGGAATGTTCAACTGAAAATCATGCCCATACCCTTATTCAAAACAAAACGCTATCAAATTTTAGTTTCCAAGCCGTTTCTAAGAGGAATGTCCTTGGGACGTGTGTGAAAAGTATTTCATTCTTACAATAAAAACAATCTTTTTTTAACTTAAACAGTGTTTTTAAAAAACATGTCTCTGGTTTTGTAAAAATTAGTGAGACTTAAAAGTACCAGAATGTTCAGTTCAACTTTATATAGCCGATTTGCTCCTCCTGTCGTAAGAAACGTGAAAAAACTTGACGCCAAAGGGTCGAGAAGAGTACGATTGAGCAGTCAGCAACCGTGTCCTCATCTTTGCCGGAGAGGTTTATTGGACAAGATTTCTCTGTTTTTCTTGTTTTGATAACGTTTTCATCAAGTCTTCAAAAATGCCTCCAGATTGCTGTTTTTTTTTTGTATTTATATCCTCTTGAACAATGTGCTCCATCAAAGTGCTCCTCCCATCTCTCTATTTTTAACCTACTTTACCATCCACCCCCTCTCCCTCCGGTTCCACCTCTACTTTTACAAGCATTTATACTTAAAGGGGTGAAATTTCTCTTCTGTATATTAATTTCTGAAAAATTAAGTCCTTCTACTTTTTCCTTAAATTCTTAAACTTAGTTATTTTTTCTTTAAGAACCGCCAAAGATGCAGCTAAGGTTGCACTAAGCGCACTCGCCCTTTCATATACTTCATCTAGTGAAATGACTATCCTTTCGTATACCTGAAGCCTGAAAAAGATACTCCTTTCGGGCGGAGCCTCCCCGTATAGGCCATCATAGGGAGTTCTCCCTAACCCCCATTCCAATTCCGTGCTCACCTACTGCCAGCCCATGTTGGACTCTAGGCCCGTTTGAGTCAACACCTAAACATAGTCCTAAGTGTAATTACAATAAGGTAATGGACGAAATAACCAATGTAATGCACTTGAATATACATTGAACTTGACCATAGAGATCTGCAGCAAGAAGACGAGGTGTTCGAAAGGCAAAAGCTTGTTGCAGGAATCGCTGAAGAATAATTGAGACCACAACACCCTCAATCAGAAGCTTTCAACCTATGTGTATGTCAAAGAAAGATCAACCAAGTCAGTTCAACGTGGTAACAGCTGCCTCCCCTGGACCTGTTGAGCCAAACAAATCAAGTCTGTGGATGGATTTGTTTTCTTTAAACTCAGTTATTTTGATTATAGTGACTTGCAATTGTTTGCCATTTTCATCTTCGAGGTTGATTTTTCGGAGACATATCTCATGACAAGTGCTGAAAATAGCATTTCAGAGTCTCCAAATTTGAAAATTTTTCTAGGGGAGGACACCCCCAGACCCCCCTACAACGCTCGTGCCTTCAACTCTCGCGATAATGCCCCTCGTTTACAAAAAACCTAGCTACAGCCCTGGGTAATGCTAAAAAAAAATAAGCTGTGTCACTTTAAAATACCATTCAAATCTAGGGAAAGAAAAGGAGACCTAATTTACAAACTTTCGTCTTTCATTCACTGAGTGCACGTGCTTTTCTCCATCAGCTCAGTAGCAAACATAGACAACATAGGGATCCTTAATTTAGTGTAATTAACAGCCGGCAAAAACTTTTGGGATTTAACAGGAGACGGACCGTAAACAAAAACCTATGCCTTTTTCTTTTTTTCCAAGTGACTACTTTTTGGCTAATTGTCGTGTATTACACCATGGGCCGTCATATTAAACCCTATCCTAGTAGCGCCTGGTAATACTGACTCAGTTAAAACGGTCGTAGAATGAATAAATACAACAGCATGGTATTTCCCACCCAGTAAAGAATCGGAAATAACAGTGATTAAATTGTATGATTATCAATAACTATCACCTCAAAAAAGATATAATAAGATAAAAGAACTGATCGATACACGGTCACTCTGGGGGAATGCGTGACGAGCGACAGTAATTAAATTATTTTAATTCGCGTAAACATATCTTCTTCTGCTGCTTCTTCCTCGTAAAAGAAACAGACCCAAGGAGATTCTAAGTCATACATCGTTCGTGTTTTTCCGTGGAAAGAAGAGATATTTTTCCCTTAAAAATATGAAATACAAGTGTTATATTTCCTGTCAATTTGTTGAAACGACGCATCTAAGGCTAATTTGCATACGGAGAATGAAGTCATGTTCATCGTCGACAAGAAAAAAAACCAAGAAAAAGCGATTACCAAGTTTTCTTCACATGTTTTCGAAAGTTCAACATTTAAAGGGTCTAATGACAGTTAGTGATAACTAGATATGTTAAAGCTGTGGAAATTAGTCGACCAGATGCAGATCGTTACAATTCCAGCTTTGCTGTCAAAATGGCGAATTTTGAAACATTAACGGCACTTTGTACAGCGCGCAAAGAGGAGTGCCCACAAATTTTATTGCATTAAAAAGTAGACTGGTCTTAGTACTTCTGTTTTATCATAAACTTGAGTCTGGGTCAGGTGCCACTTTTGAGAAATTACCGTTCTTTTCCCGATAAGCAAATTAAAGGTCATTTTAAAAAAATCATATCTCAGCCAACTTTCCACAGAATGCAACCATTGAACCTTGAAACTATTAATCAGAGTTAAAACATTTGTGTGTAAAATAATCAGCTTATTCGGCTTTGTAAGGTAGGTTTGCAAGAGCCCTAAAGTTTCCTTAAAATCGCACCACTTCCGACGGCAAACTGGCTAGTTTTAGGTGACCGAGAAAATCTTCTTGTAATATAGAGAAAGAAATGAGTTGGTACAAATAAATGTGATATTTCTTCACCGGATAGGATAGTTACCTTCCACTGGAAAAATCAGGGCCATCCGTGATAGACCGAATTTTGCCTTATCGGTTCTTACGCGGTCAGCCTCTTAAATCTTGCAAGGAAGTCAGGGACAACTCCTTTGACCAATTCTGATGACGTGGGGCAAGCGGAGTTGTACCAGTCGTCAAGCAGGGAGCGTGAAATTGAGGTTACCTTGAGAAAAAAGGTACAAAAAAGCTTCGTTTCCCTCCAAACTCACGGCAACCCTGATAGTTACAAACCAAACGTATGGGTGGATACCAGTGGCTTGAAAGTCACCTTTCCAAATCTCAAGAATGGTTTCAGTGTTGAGGTACAACTAAAGAAATCACCGGTGCCGTGATTCTCAAGTAGGCTTTGGTTTCATCCGTCACATATAACAAATCATTTTAAAAGTGATAAATAGGCTTCAGGTTTTGACAGGCTTATAATATAATAACTAACTGTTTAGAAAAAAGGAATCCGCTCACTTAAGAGACCAGCTCCACCCTTTCCGCCTTCACAATCTTAGTGTCGGTCACAAGTATTTCCTTTCTTCTAGCCTGTTTTTCCAGTAAAATTGATCAATAAAAAAATCAATATGCCCTTGTCTTCCTCTCAGAACTAGTTTTCAATCATGTTTCTACCTTCAAGTACATTCATGTCAGTAGTACAGGCCGCACTATGTAGATCTTTTAGTCTTAAGCCATGCGAAAAGCAAGACAGCGAGAAACAATTAGCAAACCTGTCCAACGGGGTAAACCACATCAGAAAAGACAAAAGGCTATGGCATCAACGACGTTAATGTCTTCCTGCCCTCGTTAATTAAATGAGATTGCTACCCAAAAAGTGATCTAGCCGGTGTCCGTTGTCATTTAAAAATTCCCACCATTGTAGGTTATCGGTAAATCTCAGGTGAAAAATGCAAGTTAATTAGTCGACGGTGATATTTTCCTACCGGTAATCCCGTTTTTTCAGTAGTTAGTTGTATTTGCCGCCGTTTGTCGTTGGTCAGATAACTCCATTCCAAACTCTTGTACTGTGTTGAGATTAAGCATCTTGTGCTATTGGGAAATCACAACAAACGAAATCGTAAATACAGTCATCCAACTTTTGAACAACTGGCCATGGTACCTGGAGTTCAAATAACATGCGTTATTTGTTCTGGTTTGGTGTGATGTTTGTACTCTGATACGACAAAACGATTCTAGTAAATGTAAAAATTACAATGGTACAATGTTTTTATACAAAAGAGTAAGAAAGCTAAAAAATGTTCGCTAAAATTACAAGATAAAAACTTTATAACTAAAAAAGTAGCTGGAAAGGAAAGCGGAGAATAACTTGGCTCTAAGTTTGTGCTTAAAATTAAGAACAGAGTTGCAGAGTTTAAAGGAATTGTCCAAACTGTTCCACACACTTACGTTAAAGAATGTCCTTTGTCCAGAATACGGGAATTTGCAAAAGTTGAGAGTTTCTAGTCGTGCGACCACTTACTTCACCACGTGTTAGAAACTTCGATGGTAAGTGGGAGCGCAGCCTGCAGTCATACACTTGAAAGCAAGCAGGGCTACGTCACTGAATTATTGTAGCAGTTCTTTCCTGCAAAACCAGGGACGCATGTGCCATTGTAGTCATTGACTATGAATATCGATTAAAGAAACGGATTTATGCAAAAAAAAAAAAAGTTTTTATTTTAAACGTTTTTAAAATCGAGCAGTCTACTCCTTGCCCGTGTTTTATAGATCGTCGAAAGCATGGTTTCATGGTAGCCGTCGTGCGATCATCAATTAGGGCAATCAAAATCCTTCTTTTCTTCCGCCACCACGTTGGCTGTCTCCTTTGAAATCTTTACAGTTCTTGTATTAACTTTCAATCAACTCGATGGGCGTTTATGTATCCCCACCTTTGTGGAACGAATTATTGTGAGATACCTGTCGTTATAGGAGCAGGTTTTAGAAGACAAAATTGTTGTGCCCTGCCTGTTTCATTCGACAAACGGAGTGTACCGCAGACACGCAGCGCACAAATTGTATTTTAATCAGCTTGGTCGCGGTATAAACAAAATTTGTTGACGGTTGACTACCTTTTTTGTGCACAATCCCGTCAAGTAGGGGAAAAAACGATAAAAAGGACATTATCACCTTTCATGGTTTTACCCAGCCAATACACTGCAATGTATTTTATTGAAAAGTTTCGGTACCTATTATTCTAAAAGCTTCGCGAAACTAACATTTCTTTTTGCACATTGTCTTTTGTTTTGATATTTGACATTGAAAACGTGGTAGAGGTCATCGTAGAAGAACACTGGTATCCTATACAAGATTGTAACCAGCCGGAGGGAGGCAGGTAGTAACTAGGTGGTTGCACAGGATAATTACAGATCAATTATAGATGTCTTAGTCTCTACTGATGTTAATTTGGAAAGGGCAAATATAAGATAAGATACATACGTTTTTCAAACACTGTTTATTTCCGAACCCAGTAAATCCAATAAAGAAAAAAAAGACTATAGCAGGGCATAGCCCTTTAGTCCATTTTGATGGATATAGTTGCAAACCCTCCGGCTGCAATCTATTATTGTTATATGACCTCAAGCAGGTTTCGCGGCGATTTCGTTCTTCTGAGTTCCTTGAAAACCGATTAGCTCTAAAAATAACTTATTCAAATTCTAACCCAAAATTGAATTTTCTTCTCGTAGGACTGTGTAGTTTTAGTTTTTGAAACTAAACCTCTTCGTAAAATCTTCCAATGGCAAGGCTTCCTAAGATTTTTTGGCTTTACAATGGATTAAAATACAGGTAATATACCTTACTACATATGTAGGGCTTCAGGACTACGTCCTTGTATGGATACCAAAGGGAAAAGAACGAATAAAAATTCATAGTATTTGCTTGTAAGTAAAGGCAGGAAATTTAAAAGCAACTAACACCACGATAGTTTTAGCAACAGTACTGCGAAAGTACTTAGCATGGTAACATTATTCCAGAAAATAGGAATACCAACCGCTGGCGGTTGGTTGATCTAGCAAGGGTTTTACAGAACACATTTAAAATAATACTCTGTTATACTCTGTTGACTGTCAGATAATTAAGAGATCAAATAGGAAGAAAGAAAAAAAGAAAAGGAATAAAAACCCTGTTTCTAAACGGAGATTTTCACAATACAGTCTCTTGTCCCAATATGTATATACTATTGTCTTTTCCAAGTCGATTCAGCCGGTGGAAGGTACCCCACCGATTAACTTGACTCTTAGACTATATATTTATAGTTCTATTCGCTTTGTTTTTATTTGTTGAGGAAGAGAGGACAACAGTTAAATATAGAAGGAATAACAAGACACTCTGGTTAATTACAACGCAATTTTTTTGTTTTTGTAACTGATAATTCCATTAAATTACGATATAACTTAGAAAGTTTTAAATTTTATGGAAGCAAGGATTCGTTTTGAATCTTTTAACCTAACAGTCTTTGGCGTCATGCTGTGACCCTGCCAACACGCACTGTTTCACATCATCAGCTTTCACCCCGGAATTCACCTAAAACTGTCTACAACTACCCCACCTTAAGGCCACCTTCATTTTATCGCAACATGGCATCTATTCATGATGAAGTACTACACCTGCAAACGCAATGGTATTGACATTCAAGCACGATGAGATCACATCATGAGATCACATCATAAGATCACAAAACTACGATCAAAAATTGGCACAGCCGGCACTTGCACTGGAGCGGATTTCAACCAAATGGTAAGTTGATTGTCTTGGGTATGGGAAATATTTTTTTAGAACTTACCATCACTTTAAAAACAAAGAAATTATGATTTTCAAATTTGAAAAAATTATGAAAAAAAAAATGAAAAATTATGAATTTCAAGTTTGTTTCTCGGTTGTTTTTGTTTTTTCTCACTTATAATGAAAAATGATGATCCAAGTCAAACAATGCGCCTTTCTAGGTCTTCATTCATCGTTGTTTAAAACTCGATTAGACTCACTGCCAAAGATTGTCAAATATTGTTAACATTTGCCTTGTAACCCACTGGAACCGGCGGAACATCAGTCTTTTAAACTGAACTTCAGATCCTTATTTTTACCGCATTTGGCTGTGTTAGCATTTAGATTAATTCTCAAACGTAAAGTTTTCCCAGTTAACTTACTATATGTTTAAAACAAGATGTTTGTCGAAATCGTAAAAATTAACAACGATTCAAACGTACATCATTTTGTTCTCTTAAAACAACAATCTAAACAAAAACTTTCTAATGCCTTTATGGCAAGGGAGAATATGCTCTTTCTATCTTATTTAGGGTCGTCCGCATTAGAATTTTTATGGCAGACGAAAGAAAAAAGTTTGAAAACAACTTGTCAACAAAAGATAAGTCAGGCTAGGTATAACTGAATCCCAGGATATGTTGAACTTGAACTTTAGTTCCTGCTCTTTTTCGAACCTTCCTTTATAACTCAAACTGTTGTCAAAGTTTCCACCGTCTTTTCAGTTTACGAGCTTCAACTACAAGTTCCTGGACTGTATTTGATAAAGTTCTTGCTGCCCTTGTAGATAGCATATTTTTCGTACGTTTCTGTATCAGTAAAAATCCGTGAAAGTGAAGTCCATAAAGAAATCTTCATCGTACCTTCTGATCTTTAACCTCTTTTTTCCACACCAGTCACATTCATTGTTACTAAACAGGTCACACTGTGATCTGCCAGTCGAGTCGGAGAACACATTCCTTGAACTTGTGCTATGGCTTATTTGCACTAAGATATTAAATTATATTTAACTCTTCTTGATAATTTTTCTGTTTCAAAAAATATTGAAACAAAAATAAGTAGATTAATTGCCAAAATTCGATAAGGAAATTAGAGCAGCATTATAGTCTCTTTCCCAGACCTGCTAAGGCCTAGAGTTACTAACGCTACGTTTTTTCCCCACAAACACGCCTATCTCTTTTGCACTTCTTCCTATTTTCGGTGGAAACCAAGCAAAGAAAATCATTTAGCGGGCAACTGCTCTTTCTCTTAAAATATTCGCAGATTTTCAGCATGTTTTTTGATGCCAATTGTAAAAACAAAAAACGTAACTGAGATTCCAGATTTTTAATTTATATTACCCTATTTCACATCATTGTAGGTACAAGTATGAGACTGATCATATTGAAGATTCTTGCTCTTCGACTGCTCTGCTTTGTCTGGTCTATCGTTCCGGCAACAAGAGCTCAACCCAGTAGGTACCTTTATATCACCGTTAGCCTAGTAATAGCATAAAATCCTAACCCCAACTTTAAGGCCATGCAATGAAATTTGCCCTCCAATTGTTCACTGGGTAACACAAGAAGCATTTTCGTCCTTTGTCAATCTTTTTTGAATTGTAGTGCGAATAACAATAATAATAGCTGTTGCATATGTGTTCAGTGTTTCCAAGCTCTTGACATTGATAATCATACGGATATTATGGTCTCTAAATTTTTGGATTTCCTTGCCTCTCTTAATTAGGTTCAACATTTTTCTGGTCCAACCCACTAGGATAAATTACTTACTATGCAAAAACAGTGAAGAGTAAATGACAGTTATATATTTGTTTTGTCCTGGAACGTTTGTGCACTTTTTTCAAACCGGACAATGTAATGTTGGTATCCACCCTACACCTGCATTAACCTGTGTTTCATTTTCTTTCTTAGGCCCACCCCCTTGCACCCACCGTTATGATACGCTATTTGACTTTGAGACTGCATCAGAAGTGAATTGTTTTCAAGCTACCCCCGCAGCTCCTGGAACCGTGACGCAATCCACTAAAACCACTAACCCAGTGACTGTCAAGCATGGAAGCTATTCTTTGAAATGGGAACCTCCTGGTGGTTCTCTTAACCCAAACTTGAAACTAAAATTTTCATCGGGCTCAGAAATTCCAACCAATTGGCTTAGAAAGGGAGGAATAAAAGTCTGGTTTTACAAAGAACGGCCATCACTAGGAAAAACCTTAAAAGTAGAATTTAAAAATTCTGGCAATCTTGTCGCCACTTTCACGGCTCATTTGGCCTTTGAGGGGTGGAGAGGAGTTTGGGTAGAGTTTCAAGAATGCAAACTGACCAGTAATAGCTTGAATAGACCGACTAAGGTCGATGAGGTGAACTTTGTACTAAGGGAGGCCGATACAATTTACATAGATTTGCTCCAATTTGTTAGGAGCATGGCAAAACAATCACGTGACAAAGTTGTTCCTCCCATCAGTCCATTTGGCCTTGATCTGTATGATCCTAGTAACACATGGCAACAGACCTACAAGTGGAGCCAACAAACCATTCCACCCTCACCTCCAACAATTGACGTCTCTAAAAAAATCAGTTTGGAAATGATCGAAAGCCGTCTGAACAACTGGTACTGCAATGAGGCGAAAACTACTGTGAAATTTCCAGCTGGTAGCTTCCTTGAAAAGCGATGGAATTCGCTCACAGTGCCTTTTAGGAAGGCACATCGAGATTATGACGCTCTAGATTTCGATTCAAGTCAGAGAGTTATTGGACCACCTCTCTTCTGCCGAGACTGTAGATATCCAAAGAAGTTTGGAGAGATAATGGAAAAAATCCTCTTTCGTTTGTCGCTAGAGTATTATATAAGGTCACGGATACCAGAAATAAGAGACACCGTCGCTGCCTATCTGAATGATCTTAACACTCCAGCAGCAAAAGATAGTGCGTGCGAAGCCATTGCAGGTGAAGACAGGAATATGAAAAACCAGTTTAAAAGCTACCTTCCTGCGTCTGGACCCATTAGCTCAGAACAGGTAGAAAATGCGATAAAACAACTCAACATTTACCGTCTAAACAAGATTAACAACCTTCTAGATTATGTAAAGCAACAAGGCCTTGCAGACGGAAGTGGTCTTGGATGTTTAGACCACGAATGGAATGTCGACGGTGCTGGATTTATGCACTCTTTGTTTCTTCTTAAAGACTCTCTGCGGAAACCAGAAAATGATGCTAGATTGTTGGACTTGATAAAGACAGCCAAATGGTACAACGATTTTGGAGAGATTTATCAATCACCGACGTTTGAAATCAGTGGAACGACTGCTGACCGCATGATCACGCTGATGTTATTTAGGTTGATGATTGTCCTGATAATGCCAAGTAACACTGATGATGATTTCAAAGCCAAAATTCGGGACATGGATGCTTTAGCTCGGTGGATGAACAATGCTCTTGCTGTGAACGAAGGCCTCGGAGGAGTCATCAAACCTGACTTTGTTGGGCATCACCATAAAGCTTTTTATGGATCCGCTTATGTGCCACAGGCGTTACATACCGCAGCCTTGGTTCACTACCTTCTTGAAGGAACAGCATTCGCTTTATCGGCGTCGTCTGAAAACAACATCAGGCGAGGACTTGAAACTATGCGTATCATTGCGGTTAAGTATTCCACACCAAACAGTGTTAACGGACGTATGCCAAATTATGCTAACAAGTTAATTCTAAAAGGTCTTTTGCCTGCCTTTGCTTATATCAGCGTTTCACATCCCCTTACTGGGCCTTCAGAAATAGCTGGTGGCTGTGTAGCTAGCGCCAATAAACCGGAAATGTTTTTGAGGTTATATAAGGACCCATCCGTAAACAGTTATTTGGAAGATGGAAGTCACAAAGGGAAGTACTATTACAACAGTTTGGGCTCTCTGGACATCATGGAAGCGGTAAGTGCTAGCTCCTATATTTTGAAATAGTTTTCGGCTCCCACATTAAGGCTAACTGACTTCCCAGCAAATTTCAAAGACTTTTCTTTCATCCTCATTCCGTCGTATTTAGAAGCTGAATGAAAATAATCTAAGTATTTATTTTGCACAATACACTCAGACTGTTGCTGGCTCAAAAAAGAGCAAATGTTTGGGAAATGTAAAAGATATCCTGTGGTCACGTGTTGATGGACATGTTCAGGCGACTATAATTCTACGAAACATCCACATAGAATTTCCCGATATTAATTTATTGTTATGTCTGCAAGAGCAGAGGGTAGGGTAGGGTAGTTTTGACATGATATGTTTTAATATGCTCATATTATCTCTCGAATATAGGTTAAAACCATCGCGGAAGGCAAAGGCATTAATCCCGAGTCCTCCCCTGAAGGTCACTGGTCCAAGAATTTTGCCGTTCTATCCATCCATCGACGCAAAGATTGGGCGGTAACACTGAAGGGATTTAATAGTTTTCTCTGGGATTTTGAGAAAGCCAATGATGAAAATGTTTTTGGAATGTTTGGTAGTCATGGCGCTCTTCTGATTGCCAACAGTGAAACAAATCTTGCAGCACATGACGTTGAAAATGGATGGGATTGGGCCAAGGTTCCTGGAGCAACAACTATTGCCTTAGAAACTGATCCTTCCTCGGGCACAAAGAACTTTGATGACTTAAAATTACCAAAGGGAAGGTTTTACAATCCAAAAAACCTTGCTGGGGGTCTGACGTTTAAGGGTACAAGCACATTGAAGAATGGCGTTTTTGGCATGGATTTTGAACAGCCAACCTATGGCCTGGGGGCAGCGGATTGGCGACACTCCGTAACGTTTGAATTTAAAAAATCAGTTTTCTTTTTTGAAAATTTGCTGGTTTGCACAGGAAGTGACATTTCAGCATCACACACTGCTGGGAGAATTGTTCAAACAACGCTCTTTCAAGACAAAATTACAGGCGGGGTGTCCATTAAGATAAACGGTGCTGTAACGACATCTGCTGCTGTAGTAAATCCTTCAGTCCCAGGACAACTTTATACAACACTCACTGACACCAAAGGCAACTTTTACTACGTACCAGATGGCAGTAAAGGTTTATTAAAAGTCCACGCTGCTAATCAGGATTCCTGGCTAGAGAGCGGAGCAGCATCGAGTCCAACAACAGGGATATACGGTACTGCATGGTTTGATCACGGTGATTCGCCCTCTGGAACCTCATCTGAATACGAGTACGCAGTCTTAATTCCCACTACATCATACGATGCAACACCAACTGACCTTACAACTGCCCAGCAATCTAGAGGATCGAAAGTTTACAAAGTTTTACAAAAGGATGACGTTGCTCATATCGTGCAGTTTTATAGGTCGACAAAGTCATCTCCCCCCTCCGCTCTCAGCCACTCTATCACTGGCTATGTCCTTTTCCCTTCAGTGGCACCCGTATCACTTACTAGCCTTGGTCCATTGGCGGAAGTCAACTCGGGAGATTGCCTTATCATGGTCGAGGAAACGTCAGAGTTTATTCACCTCAGCATTACCTCGCCAAGCTTAAATCTTGCAAGGAAGTCAGGGGCAACTCCTTTGACCAATTCTGATGACGTGGGGCAAGCGGAGTTGTACCAGTCGTCAAGCAGAGAGCGTGAAATTGAGGTTACCTTGAGACAAGAGGTACAAAAAAGCTTCGTTTCCCTCCAAACACACGGCAAACCTAATAGTTACAAACCAAACGTATGGGTGGATACCAGTGGCTTAAAAGTCACCTTTCCAAATCTCAAGAATGGTTTCAGTGTTGAGGTTCAACTAAAGAAATCATAGCCGTGACTCTCAAGTAGGCTTTGGTTTCATCCGTCACATATAACAAATCTTTTTAAAAGTGATAAATAGGCTTAAGGTTTTGATAGGCTTATAATATAATAACTAATTGTTTAGAAAAAATGAATCCGCTCACTTAAGAGACCAGCTCCACCCTTTCCGCCTTCACAATCTTAGTGTCGGTCACAAGAATTTCCTTTCTTCTACCCTGTTTTTCCAGTAAAATTGATCAATAAAAAGGTCAATATGCCCGTGTCTTCCTCTCAGAACTAGCCTTGCCTTAGTTTTCAGTGATATTCCGACCTTCAAGTATATCCATGCCATGCGAAAAGCAAGACATTTATCGAGCGAGAAACAACTAGCAAACCTTTCCAACGGGGTAAACCACATCAGAAAAGACAAAAGGTTATGGCATCAACGACGTTACTGTATTCCTGCCCTCGTTAATGAGATTGCTATCCAAAAAGTGATCTAACCGGTGCGCCCTATACTACTAATATTAGAATCAATGTCAAGGTTTTTAAATTTTACTCAACAAGTATTTACTATGATGTTTATTAAAGCCATTGCCGAAGCTCAAATTCCATGTATGTTTTTTTTTTGTCTACTGGAGGGTTTGGGGAATCCAAATTTCGTTGTCCGTTGTCAGTTAAAAATTCCCGCCATTGTAGGTTATCGGTAGATCTCAGGTGAAAAATGCAAGTTAACTAGTTGACGGTGACATTTTACTATGGGTAATCCCGTTTTTTCAGTAATCATGATCAGTTGTATTTGCCGCCGTTTGTCGTTGGTCAGATAACTCCATTCCAGACTCTTGTACTGTGTTGAGATTAAGCATTTTGTGCTATTGGGAAATCACAACAAACGAAATCGTAAATGCAGTCATCCAACTTTTGAACAACTGGGTACCTGGAGTTCAAATAACATGCGTTATTGGTTCTAGTTTGGTGTGATGTTCGTACTCTTCTGAATATTTTTTTCTTTGCCGTTTGTCGACCAGTTTTTACCAAACACAATTCGTTTTCAAAAGTCCCCCTTTTAAATATCGAAGAAAGCATAGCAAAGTATTTTCGTTCACACTGGCTTTTTTGCATCTTTTTCACCTGACCACACTATAACGGTCGGAGACGGTCCCATCGAGCGAGACCTGGTATTAGGCATGTGTGAAATCATTATCTCGATCCCAATTTATTAAAGCGTTGAAGTAATCATATGTGGTCCTTGGTAGGCTTTGTGCTTTTCCCCTTGCGCTGGAAAACATTTGATTCTTAACAGCAAAGACTATACTCAATGAAAACAAAATGTTCAAATTATCGTAGGATATTCTTTTCGTGTATTTTCTGTTAAATGAAGTTAAATAACAAATTCCCTAACGGGGCATAAAAAAGGAAATATATCCTGTCTCAGCTCAACTTATAAGTTCTCAATGCAAGCGGTAATGTCATCTGCGAGCGTCTCACAGATCTAAAGAAACAATTTTCGTTGAGTAGCAGAGTGGGTAGGATGTAGCTTAGGAAAGGATGCTTCCTCAACAATCCGAGTACTTGAGGAAAGGATTACAGCAGTGACTTCCTTCGCCTAGCCCCTGACGGACTCGAGGCGCTGGCTATGGAGGTTTTGTGGCTCAAAGCTTGAGGGATTAAGTACATTAATCTTTTTCAAATGAATTTTACCACCAAAGAGAATCGACACGCACGCGCAATAGCACATCGAGACCCCCCCGGCTGGAGAGTGAGCCTTTGGTCAAGCCTGCGTAAACTAGATTTATACGCCATGAGAAGAACACAAATAAATAGTAAGAAAAAAAAAACTACTAGACGGAGGACAGGAGTGAGATTTGATGTTATTAAACTCACTATTATCCGATAGAAACTTTCATGATACTCACTTAAGAGGGCTTTTCAGCGACAAATGAATATAATAATTAGAGTTAAGATAATACGACAAAACGATAGTAAGTCTAAAAATTACAATGATACAATGTTTTTACATAAAAGAGTAAGAAAGCTAAAAAATGTTCGCTAAAATTAGAAGATAAAAACTTTATAACGAAAAAAGTAGCTAAGACTGACAGGAAAGGAAAGCGGAGAATAACTTGGCTCTAAGTTTATGCTTAAAATTAAGAACAGAGTTGCAGAGTTTAAAGGAATTGTCCAAACTGTTCCACACACTTACGTTACAAAATGTCCTTTGTCCAGAATAAGGGAATTTGCAAAAGTTGAGAAATTCTAGTCGTGCGACTACTTACTTCACCACGTGTTAGCAACTTCGATAGTAAGTGGGAGCGGAGACAGTCATACACTTGAAAGCAAGCACGGCGTCACTTAATTTTTTTTTAGCAGTTCTTCCCTGCAAAACTAGGGACGCATGTGCAATTGTAGTCATTGACTATGAATATCGATTAAAGAAACGGATTTATGCCAAAAAAAAAGGTCTTATTTTCAACGTTTTTAAAATCGAGCGGCCTACTCCTTGCCGTGGTCTTTAGATGGTCGAAAGCACGGTTTTTAAACCGTTTCAGCCAAAAACCTTCTTAATTTTAGAAAATTAAAAGCCCCAGTTAGGAGAGAGTCGGGTAATTGACATTTATACCGCGATCAATAACTGTGACGCACGCTTTTTGTCTCACTATGAGAGCGAGACAAAAGGAGGGGCATAAATAGAACAATCCCTTTAAACTCCTAGCCGTCGTGCAATCATCAATAGACGATATTCGTATTCCCCGACGGCCCTGGGACGAGAGACTTCGCAGCATGATTGCGAGGCTAAAGCGGGGAACTTTTTGGCAAAAACACAAACAAACATTGGTTAGTCGCGGCTGAATCGCTGCAAAACGATAGAAATCAGCAAAAAAATGCAAGACTTAAAAGCTGAAACCTTACGGGTAAGCTAAAGGGATATCTGTTTCAAAAAACAAAACTGTGGGAAGAGCTGATCGTACTAACAGCAAAAGTTAAAAAGCCACGAAGCCAAAAGAAGAACTTCAAGAAGTAATCAAGCAAATGGTCTATTGTGTCAAAATGTCAATACTCGAATCCTTTTTACATAATTTTCTTCTTATTATTATTATTCCTTTTCTCTTGTGTGTATCTGTAGTGTGGAGTTGAAACCGCTCAGTATTATCGTCTGTACCAAACTCTGTGTTCAACTGCGTGCACGTTTTTGTACTCTCGCACAGTTGTTATCGAAGATAATGTAACTTAAATTTAAAAATAAACTTTACCTAGTCATCTTTGTTCAAACCGGTCTAACTTCCTTAAAATGCACATGGACTGTGTGCAGAACGCTGAGCCCCGTTCTGATAAGTAATTATCCACTGAATGAGTCGTTTGGTTTACTTCAAATACACATTCAAGATTTTGCATCCACTCTGTTAGGAAATTTCAACTGCAAAGTAGGTGTGATAACGTCACTGTTAAGTTTATCGCAAGCTTTCGATAATTACGTCCATTTCAATAAAAGATTTCTTCAAAAAGTTTAAAGGACACTGAAAATTACAATTAAAATGGCTTCGGGGATTTTGAGAACGTCTCTGTTTATGTTAAATAATAAACTCGCTCACCAAGCACTCTTCTCATCAATATAATTATGGTTAGGATCGCTGATTTTCTTAGTAATAATGAGCACATCTTCCTTTTGTTGTTTGAAATAATGACCTCTCAAGTATGTAAGCCCTTCGGAACTTTACAATGTTAAAAATGTTCCTTAAATTCGACAAATTCAGCCGAAGTTTTCTCATATTTGTTTGTCCTCTTGGCGAGAAGGTCCACGCATGAGCCTCGCATTCATGATCAAGGCCTACTCGTCCCAGGTCTGTCGGAGAATACGAATACTGTCTATTAGAGCTATAGATCACAAAATCCGTCTTTACTTCCGCCGCCACATTGGCTGTCTCCTTTGAAACCTTTACAGCTCTTGTATTAACTTTTTCAATCAACTCGATGGGCGTTTATGTATCCCCACCTTTGTGGAAGGAATTATTGTGAGGTACCTGTCGTTATATATAGGAGGAGGTTAGGAGGTTAGGAGGTTTTAGAGGACAGAATTGTTGTACCGTGCCTGTTTCATTCGATTAAACGGAGTGTGCCGTAGACACAAAATAAAATTTGTTGACAGTTGACTACCTTTTTTTGTACACAATCCCGTCAAGTAAGGGGAAAAACGATAATAAAGGGCATTATCACCTTTCATAGTTTTACCAAGCCAATACACTGCAATGTGTTTTATTGAAAAGTTTCGGCACCTATCATTCTAAAAGCTTCGCGAAACTAACATTTCTTTTTGCATATTGTCTTTGGTTTTGATATTTGACATTGAAAACGTGGTAGAGGTCATCATAGAAGAACACTGGTATCCTATACAAGATTGTAACCAGCCGGAGGGGGACATCAGGTAGTAACTAGGTGGTTGCACAGGATAATTACAGATCAATTATACATGAATTAGTTTCTACTGATGTTAATTTGGAAACGCAAATGTATGAGGCTCCGAAAAAATACATACGTTTGTCAAACATTGTTTATTTCCGAACCCAGTAAATCTAGTA
Organism: Porites cylindrica; assembly: GCA_964035525.1. NCBI lineage: Eukaryota > Metazoa > Cnidaria > Anthozoa > Scleractinia > Poritidae > Porites > Porites cylindrica. Next base: position 1,004,823 of record OZ037778.1, on the reverse strand, counting down.
AAGAAAAAAAAGACTATACCAGGGCATAGCCCTTTAGTTCATTTTGATGGATATAGTTGCAACCCCTCCGGCTGCAATTTAATATTGTTATGGCCTCAAGCAGGTTTCGCGGCGATTCCGTTCTGCTCAGTTCCTTGAAAACCGATTAGCTCTAAAAATAACTTACTCAAGTTCTAACCCAAAATTGAATTTTCTTATCGTAGGGCAGTGTATTTTTACTTCTTGAAACTAAGCCTCTTCATAAAATCTTCCAATAGCAAGGTTTCCTAAGATTTTTGGCTTTACAATGGATTAAAATACAGATAATATACCTTACTCCAGATGTAGGGCTTCAGGACTACGTCCTTGTATGGATCGGATACCAAAAGGGAAAACAACGAATAAAAATTCATAGTGTTAGCTTGTAAGTAAAGGCAGGCAATTTAAAAGCTACTGACACCACGATAGTTTTGAATGCTTAGCAACAGTACTGCGAAAGTAGGTAGCCTGGTAACATGGTTCCAGAAAACAGGAATACCAACTGGCGGTTGGTTGACCTAACAAGGGTTTTACAGAACGCTTTTAAAATAGTACTCTTTTATACTCTGTTGACTGTCAAGTAATTAAGAAATCAACTTGGAAGAAAGAAAAAAATGGAATAAAAACCCAGTTTAAAAGACAAACTCCTCTTTGGACTGAATTCCGATTGTCCTCAAAACTAATGGCTATAAGATGGTTTTGTCATACCAAGTGGAAATGCAGACCCATTAATGCTTACTGTAAGGATTAGGGTTAGAAAGAAAAAGAGTTACGGCGTGAGAGATATTGGAGCTATTCATTATAGAGTCGTAACTACCATGTCTTTCAGAAAGGAGCAGATATATGTTAAAACCTACAAAGTTACAAATAGATAGCGGGGTCCTGGATTATGCCAGAACGACGAAAGGAAGCCACGAGATATTCCCTTCTTGTTCCAAGTTGATCACTTATCCAAGAGATGGGAAACAACAGAATTAAGCTACCACATAATTTAACACGACGTAACTATTTTAAAAGGAAGTATATCATTTTAAAAAGGAACCATATTTGCCACAGGGTGTCTATTCACGCTACATGTCGCCTGTAAGTGAAATGATATTAGTGCTCTAATGAAAGCAATGTACCTGTCAATGGAGGCGTGTTGATTTGGGACCGTGGAAGGAACTTGTCTGTAATAAATATGAGATCAGATTAAGCTAGTAAGGTTGCATCTATAAAAACGCCAACAGATCGTATCAGCTTCACCTTCAGTCTCCAGCAGCACTGCAGAGCAAACTAGAAACTGCTTTGGGTAAGTTGAGTTTCTACCTTTTGTGATGAAGATAAGTTCGACAGCCTTTCTTATACTACGCTAGCTTCCTGGAACGATATGATTGATCTGAACGTTGTTTGCCTCTGTTTCAGAATGGGATATTTAAAATTATGATAGAAAATTTATAATCAGTGTGAAGCGAATGGTAGCTTTTTAGTACTTTCAGACAGTCGTAGTTAATGAGATAAACCAGTGGCAAGGCCTTTTCCAGTTTGCTTAAAAATCTGAAGAAAACTGTAACTGTATTTCTTATTCATACTCGTCAAGTGTATAATAACCACACTAACCATGATATCCCTTATCCCCTCGTGTGAAATATCCACAATATAATGACCAGACGGTCATTTTTTCCATGCACTTTCTTTGGCGTCGACCTTCGAACGCGCGCGCTCCCTTGAAGAAAAAATGATCCCAGGTTAACCATACCTGTATTTTTAACTTTTATTTTTCTTCAAATTTCCGATATCACGCACGCTCAGGAACTGTCCATTTCTTACCTCTCGTACATTAATGTTCTATCACTGATTTGTTTCAAACAAATCTACGCATTGCTAACTGGGATTAAATCAAGTCACAAAAAAGTTGAGCATTGAATATTTAGTCATCCTATATATTACTAAAGACTTCAAGATAACATTCACTCCCTTTTGTTAAACGCAGATGAAGGTTTGAGAAACATGTTAACGTTTCTCGTTGTTTCACTTTTGTACCACGTTTGGTTCATGGTTCCCTTATGGCAGGCTCAAGCACAGGGTAGGTAACTTCTTGTTTGACTCGCCATGCAAATGTAGAGTCAAGGTACGTTTCCAGGAAGAAAGCAAAGCTCTATTCATCAAACACAGAACCTAAATAAAGTACAGTCATCATTACCATCTTCTCATATTTCAATTTTGTCATATCACTTACATCAATAAGGGTTCTTTTCAGGAATAAGTCTTCCAGCACTCCTAGTACCTTTATTAATTTTGTCATCCTCTCGAGACTCGGTATAAAGCTTGTGATTGTACTAATTGAAAATGCACGCTTGTTCACAAAAGTCACATTTGGACCTTGTGTAAAAACTAAAACCTACAACTGTTATTCGTTCAAAATATTTCGTCATTTCTGATGGTCTTTAATCTTCCGGCTAATTCTTAAGAGCCAGCTGACGCTGATCAAATTAGAAAGACCAGATTAATTGGGAGCAATATACCAGCGTTACGGTTGCATATTGCTCCAACATATAACTGCGGCGCCATTGTTTTCCATGTTATGCTTTGATTTTGGTCTGTACAATAAAGCATGTGAAGAAAAACAAGTCATTTACATGAGTTTACCTCTTCTCCCGTTAGTTTCTCCTGCTTGTGTCTCCAATAATGAAAAGAAATTTGATTTCGAGGTTAAAGGCGAAGAAAATTGTTTCAAGCCCACTCCACCAACGTCCGGTACCGTAACAAGATCCAACAACATGGTTGTTGTCAAGCATGGTTCACATTCTTTGAAGTGGAAGGCTTTTAGTGCCTCTAGCCTGAAACTGGATTTGAAACTTCAAACTCGACCAGGGTCCGAAATTCCAAATGACTGGTTGAGACGAGGCGGAGTAAAAGTTTGGTTTTGCAAAGAAAGGCCATCACCAGGGAAAACATTAACTGTAGAATTTAAAAATTCTGGAACACCTGTTGCCAGATTTCAAGCTAATCTTGACTTTGAAGGGTGGAGAGGAGTGTGGGTCAAATTCCATGAATGCAAAATTGATAGTGCCAGCTTGAAAAAACCGACTGTAATTAATGAGGTCAACTTTGTCCTTAACGGGGCGGACACAATTTACATAGATTTTCTTCAGTTTCTGAAAAGTATTGTTGGCCAGTCCCGCGACAAAGTTGTTCCTCCTATTAGTCCATTTGGCTTGGAAATCTATGGCATAGGAAACACCTGGCAGCAGACTTATAAGTGGAGTCAACAAGCCATTCCTTCATTACCTTCGACAGTCGACAAGTCCAAAAAAATTAGCCTAGAATTGATCGAAAGCCGTCTGATTAACTGGTACTGCGCTGAAAACAAAACTTCTCCCCACTTTCCAAGTGGCAGCTTTCTCAGGAGGCGTTGGAATTCCCTCTCAAGGATTATCAAAAAGGCGCATGAAGAGTACGATAAACTAGACCTGGATTCGATCAGTGGTAAAGTCACAGGTCCACCTCTCTTCTGCCGAGACTGCAGAGGTTCTGAAAAGTTTGGTACCATTTTAGAAAAAATCCTCTTACATAACATAACATAACATAAAACTTTATTTATACTCGAATTTTAGAGTAGCTAACAAGCTAATATCTTCGAGCTGACACTACATAAAAACTATATAGAAAATATATATATACATTAAATGCAAGGAAAGAAAATATTATTTACAATTCACAATTTTAAGTTTAAGTATGTCGGGCAAAAAGAATCTACATGAAGGTAACATCCTGTATTTTAGTCTTAAAGTCTGCAAAAAAACTGGTACGAAAAAAGTCCGGCAGTGCATTCCACTGCTTAGTATCCTCATCAGTTGCTGCAAAGGCTTCGTCACTGGCTGGCCCTTCGCCACCACTGTTGTAAGCCGTGATGGCAAAGTTGTAGTTAGTGTAAGGCGTAAGACTCTTTACAGTATGCGAAGTTGTGGTGCCTCCTGGGACACTTACAGACAAGGCATAAGCAGGAATTTCACGTCGGCGTCTTACATTCAGCCGACTTTCACCCCAGTAATAAATCTTATAACCATCCACACTTCCTCGAGTAACAGTAACAGGTTGCCATGACAACTCAACAGTGCGTGCGGTCGCACCTCCAGTTTGAACGTTTACTGGCTTTCCTTCGGGCTGATCTTGACCCGAATATGATTGTACTACAGGACTCTCAGGCCCCAAATCTATCCCTTATCACTTGAATTTTACATAAGATCTCGAAGCAAAGAAATAAAAGATACTGTAGCTGCGTTTCTGGGTGACCTTAACGCTGACGCCAAGGGCAATGCCTTTAAAGCCATTGCAGGTGACAACCAAAACATGATAAATCAATTAAAAAGCTACCTTCCCCCTTCAGGGCGTCTTACCCTTGACCTAGTGAAAAAGGCAATAATTAAACTCAACCTTCATCGTCTAAACAAGATCAACAACATTCTAGATTATATAAAGCAACAAGGATTTGCAGACGGCAGTGGCCTTGGATCATTGGATCACGAGTGGAATCGAAACGGAGCTGGATTTATGCATAGTCTGTTCCTTATTAAGAACTCTCTTAAAAAAAAATCCAAATTGTTGGACTTGATAAAGACAGCCAAATGGTTCAATGAGTTTGGAGAGATTTATCAATCGCCCTCGTTTGAAATCAAAGGAACGACTGCTGATCGAATGATCACGCTGATGTTGTTTAGATTGATGACTGTCCTGGTAATGCCAAGTAGCACTGATGATGAAATCAAAGCCAAAATTCGAGACATGGAATCCCTAGTTCGGTGGATGAACAACGCTCTGGCTGTGAACGAAGGTCTCGGAGGAGTCATCAAACCTGACTTTGTCGGATATCACCATAAAGCCTTCTATGGACCCGCTTACGTGCCTCAGGCGTTACACACTGCTGCCTTGATTTACTACCTTCTTGGTGGAACTGAATTCGCTTTATCGGCTTCGTCAGAAAACAATATCAGACGGGGACTTGAAACGATGCGTATAATTGCGGTGAAGTATTCCACACCAAACAGTGTTAACGGACGTATGCCAAGCTATTCTAACAAAAAGATTTTAATTGCACTACCTGCCTTTGCTTACATCAGTGTTTCCCATCCGTGCACTGAGCAATCAGAAATATCTGCTAGCAGTGCAGTTAGCACAAATAAACCGGAAATGTTTCTAAGGTTATATAACGACCCAACCGTCAACAGTTATCTGGAAGATGGAGGTTACAAAGTGAAGTACTATTACAACAGTTTGGGCTCTCTGGACATCATGGAAGCGGTAAGTTCAGCTGCCTTAGTTTCTGACACTGATTCGATAACTATTGTTGTCATTAATTCAAAATATTTCGTCGTTTCTGATGGGCTTAAAACCTCCGGCTAATTGACAATTTTTCCTCGAGCCCAAATGGGCTCTGAGTCAATGGGCCATTGACTGGCGAGAGGAATAATTGCAGTAGTAAAATCCAACTAGTTGTTCAAAAATATCCAGACAAAACAACTTTAGCCAGTTAAAAATAGACTTTTACATCCTTTTTTGCCGCCAAAAAGCCCGCGCTTTTTGCTACTAGTGGGCTATAACATATAGCCTGGTAATAGCTGAACCAATCAGAACGCAGCATTTATAATAGACCACTAGCTGGATTTTACCAATTCTCCATAACGAACTGGCGTTGACCAAATTTGGAAGAAGTGAGCAATATACCTGAGAAGAAAAGATCTATTTTAAACTTTTGCGTATTTGATCTGTCAATCAAATCGTACCTTTTAAGGTGGCCCTTTCCTATTTATATGAGTGATGGCTATGTTTTTGATTCGCGTTTTTCAGAATGAAAGATTCAACCGATGTCTACGATTTTTTGCATCCTTAATAAATAATGATGGAACTTTAAGAAAATGTTATTTATTTTCTTATAGGTATAAAAACTTTTGAGATATCGGCATATATTTAAAACCTCATTTTTACGAAAAATGAAAATAACTTCGAAATCCCACGACAGATTTTTTCCTAACTTCTGCAAATAAGTCTCAGAGCTCTCTAGTTTTATGTCTACAAGTTTGAAGGCAATCGTGACCGTAGAAATCGCTCCACAAACGTTGGTCAAATTTAATGCTAAAATGATAGGCTAACACATTTGTGAACGTAAACGCACAAATAGCGGAAGAGAGCTGACATACTACCTCTTAACTGAAACATTGTTCTTACCCAAAGCATTGTTGGAAGAAAATGAGTAATCGGACAACTACGGCGAACACAGTTAGCGCTTTAATACAACCAACCTTCTGTTACATGCGCGTTGAAATAAAATGTATTTTATTCATCCAACTTACTCTGCATTTGTCCGTTCATTTTCGATAAAAATATTAAGAAAGCAAAACACAGCATCTGCAGAAACCGCTTGGACGTTTTTAGCTTCAAAGGTTCTCGTTCTGAGGCGAAATAAGCCCGCTAGTTTGAGAACACCTAGCCATCCAATTTTTAACTGCAATGAAAACCCTCTCGCATGATAATATGTTCAAGATCTCTGACTTTCCTATCACATGCTCACGAGCAGTATGCCACTTGGGGATAATAGTTATTATTTACATATGGAAATCTATTTACTATCAAATTTATGGCATAATTTGCCCTTGTTTTGTTAGGGCCTTATAAGCCTTTTCCGATGATTATATCAGTCATTAACAAAACCTTTTTTTGCTCCTATTAGTCCTATAACAATGTGTATAAAACATAATTAGACATTTAATTTGCAAATCGTGTTTTGTCTACTATTTCATTTTCAGTTTAGCGATTTTTCTTTTTTTTTACATGTTCTTCGAAGACAAATTATTTAAAAGTCAAAGTATAGAGGCGTCCCAAGTGGTTCACCTCGATAGTGCATGTTTAGAAGATAAAGTGCTGTTCAGGTCTGCAAATATACTCCAAAATAGCAGATGTCCGTCTAGTTGTCTTCTTGCTATGTTTTTAGAGAATATTTCGTCGTGAAACGAGTAAAATGTTCCGCCGACTGTTCGGCCATTTTTCTTTTCACAACCAAAACAACTCAACCTCGTCCTCGGGTCTTCTCGGTTAACGGTGCAATAACCTGCAACTGTGCTGCATTTTTGACGTCATCGGTTGATTATTCGCAAAATTCTTCCAAATTTGGTCAACAGTAGCTGGTTATGGTGAATTATTCGTGTGCATTTAGTAAATCAGAAATGGAGAAATATTTTGAATGAAAAATAATTAGCAATTATTGAATTCGGCTTTCGTATCATCTGAAGAATTATGAAGATCGTGGAGGGTGTTATCCGCCGAGGCCGGATAACACCCTCCGTGATAGAAAAGCCGAATTCACTAATTTTTTTACAATTCATTCAAAATAATTCCTAGTTAAAAAATAAGCTAAAACATGCTTACCTTCATCGATGTTAAGTTCATCTTCAATAGTGCATATTTATCGGCAAGTTTAGGAGATAAAGGGTTTTTCAGTTCTGCAAATATTCCTCAGATAGGAGATGTCGTCTGTCGAGTTGTCTGCTTGCTGTTCTTGCTATATTTTTAGCCAAGAGTTCGCCTACTCGTGAAACGAGTGAAATGTTCCGCCATTTGGTATCCTCTAGCAAAACAACTCAACCTCGTTCCCAGGTCTTCTCGGTTAACCGTTCAATAATCTGGCAAATTTGCTGCACGATTGACGTAATCAGTTCACATATCGCAAAATTCTTCTAAATTTGGTCGACAATAACTGGTTATGATGAATTATGCGTGGGATTTTAGCCAATCAGAAACGGAGAAATATTTTTAATGAATAATAAATTTTCTTTATATTAAGGTTAAAGCTAATGCTAAATTGAGAGGCATTTATCCCGAGTCCTCCCCTGAAGGTCACTGGTCCAAGAATTTTGCCGCTCTGTCCATCCATCGACGCAAAGATTGGGCTGTAACAGTGAAGGGATTTAATCGTTTTCTCTGGGATTTTGAGAACAAAAAGAATGAAAACGTTTTTGGTATGTTTGCCAGTCATGGTGCTTTGCTGATTGCCAACAGTGAAACAAGCCTTAAAGTTCATGACGTCGAAAATGGTTGGGATTGGACCAAAGTCCCTGGAGCAACGACACTCGCATTGGACCTTAATGCTTTGAAATTGAAAAAAGGAAGGTTTTACAACCCAAAGGATTTGGCAGGAGGTCTCACGTTTAAAGGTACCAGTATCTTGGAAAATGGTATTTTTGGCATGGATTTTGAACAGCCAAACTATAGTCTGAGCGATTGGCGAAAAAATATAGATTTCAAGTTCAAAAAATCGGTTTTCTTTTTTGAAAATTTGGTAGTTTGCTTAGGAAGCGACATAGTAGCAAAAAACACTGGAGGTAAAATCGTTCAGACAACGCTTTTTCAAGACAAGCTGACAGAATCACTTTCCATAAAGATTAATGGGGTAGTAAAAAGACTCGCGACGTCTATTTCGAAATCAACACCTTCGAAACAAGGACAAAAATTTACGACGCTTACTGACACAAAAGGGAATTTTTACTACATACCAGATGCCAGTAAGGATATGTTAAAGGTGCACATTAAAAATCAAATATCCAAAACAGAGGACGGGAAAACTGCTACATTCGGGAAGTACGGTACGGCGTGGCTCGAACATGTTGGCTTTCCTTCACAATACGAATATGCAGTCATAATTCCGACTCCAACATATTCTCCAACACCATATAAACCAGCATCCGCCCAGGAAACAAAAATGAAAGTTTACAACGTGCTGGAGAAAAGTAAGTTTGCTCATGTCGTTCAGTTTGTCATATTGCCAAAGACCTGGACCCCACTCAACCATCCCGTTACTGCCTATGTCATTTTCCAACCATCTACATCTCTTCCCACCAATGGTCCAGTAACGGAAGTCAACAGAGGAAATATTCTAATCATGGTTGAGGAGACTGTGAAGTTTATTCACCTCAGCATCAGCTCTCCAAGTATAAATCTTGAATTAAAGCGACCTTTAAATAACTCGAATGACGCGAGGGAAGAAGAATTGTATCACTCATCGAGCAAAGAGCGTAAAATAAGGGTCACACTGAAGACACCAGTACAGCGAAGTATCGTTTCCCTCATGGTTCATGATGACCCGGATAGCTACAAGCCTAACGTATGGGTGGATGATGCAGGCCAAAAAATCACTTTCCTGAATCTCAAGAATGGCTTCAGCGTTGAAGTGAAACTGAAGAAAAAGCCGTAAGTTTTCATTTTCTTGTCTTTGATTATTAAAAATATGATTTAGAATAACACGGTACATCTAAGTAGTTCTGCCTTTTTCATTTGTTAACTGCGGAAATTCAACTAGTTGTTAATGAATAACTGTGCTTTCGCCCGATGTAAGAATCAGGATGCCAGAATCCGAGAAATTATTGTTTTTGGAAACCGAAATCCGGGAAAATTTAAATGTTATCTTGAAGTGTCCCCCCCCCCACCCCCAAAAAAGGAGGGTTTTTGTGTGTAACCCCTTGCAAGATTCGCTAAAATTTCAAAAATGAGGTATCTCTGCAAAGAACTATGCTTATTGAATACGCTTCTTAACAGCTTAATTAATGAAACTGAAACCTTGTTCTACAAAGGGAAGAAAAGGACCTCACCCGTCCAAAAGCGTTAAAATGCGTGGATATGATGTGTATTCGTTTCCTTCAATTGTCTGTCTCTTTTACAGTTGTGTGGTTGTAAAATGTTTTGGTATTGTATCGTCAGTACAGGCCACCTAATCAGTAGTCCAGTTTCGAATTTGTCGCGGCCGCTGAATAGAAGCACTGAAGACTCATTTACACAAGACAGCCTCGACCTAACGTAAAATGTTTACAAATACCGGCTAGCAGGTGCCTGAATTGAAGTTAAAAACAATAAACACAGTCGTAAACAGGTCTTATTCTGATTGGAATGTGTGAACATATTTACCTTAGGTCGAGGCTAACCCTGAATAAATGAGTCCTCAGTGATTCCATTAATCGGCCGCGACGAATTCGATCCCGATAGCAGTTCTAGGTTAGATCCTCGAATCTGTTGCCATCCATTTTACAAATCTTCTGTTTAGTTCTATGAACAATAAAACAGGTGAAGAAAGACAAATCTTGACACGATTTCTCTTGTTCAATTCTGTTTTCTTTTTCCTCTTAGGAAACAGAAATCTCCCAATGACTTTCCAGAAACTGTCCATTGGTAGAGGCTGCTCCATGATTTCTGAACGCGGGAAATGACGAATCGAAAAAGTAGCTGTTTCAATGACTGAAATGTTTCCCACTGTTAAGCACTCAACAAAATTCTACTAAAGTAAACTGTAGAAGAATATTTAGTGATCTAATATATTGATTTGAATGTTTAATTAAAATCTGAAGTTATCATGATCGATAGTGCATGGAAATTGCATCACTTACACACTGTTTGCCCGCACTTATTTTATTTTACCTTTATAAGGGATCTCAAGCAACTGTACCTTTGATGATGATGATGATGATGTTGACGTAGAAATCGATTTTAGCCCTTTCCGACTTTTGCAATATTTTTGGAAAAGAAAAAAGTTAGCCAAGAGTTGAACTATGGGGCTTCCGGCCGATATACTTCCCTGTAAACGACCAGGATCACCTGGGAGCTTTGTACGGTGGCCTGTAAGCGACATGGCAATTTTTTTGCTTATTCATAAGTTATTGCGCGATAATTCAAACTTATCGCTCGATAAATGAGAAAATTTAAAAAATTATCGCGCGATAAATTGCAACTTATTACATGATAAAGAGAAGCTGGAACGTTGCACGTGGAGAGATACAAACGACTATATGCAGAAAACCGACACATACCGACCGATTACTAGACCAGTCTTCCCACAACCCGACCTCTCACAAGGCTATAACTATCCGGACTTTGACGAGACGAGCGCAACTAGTTTGCGACTCACCTGACAGCCTACAAGACGAGACTCATTATCTTAACAACGTTTTTAGTAAGAACAATTACAACACGGACTTCGTTAGACGGAATACTCACAGTAACACTGATTCCAACACTCAGACCAACGGGCGGCACATACCTATATGAGGGAGTACCGCCCCCCTCCCCCCCGGGATTGTTTTTATTGTGGGACACGCCGTGACGAGGCGGGATGATTTATTCTCCTTATTTCATTGCGCAATCTGAGAGGCATTTCGTAAGATTGATACGAATGAACTTCAGGATATATAATCGTAATTTTACTCACCAGACTAGGCAAAGAGTAATTTATAAAACCTTAAAATATCCACATGATAAGGAGGACAACTGTACAGTAACGCAAATGATCCCCAACCGCAAATGATCCCGAGACCGCAAATGATCCCCAAAATGGACCGCAAATGATCCTCGACCGCAAGTGATCCCCAAAGTCGACCGCAAATGATCCCGAAAGAAAAACAGGAATGACTTGGACTCAAGTTAGCGGATCATCGTGTCGATTTTATTATTATTACAATAAGTCAGGTTAAAAGCTAAATTTTACTTCTCAAATAAATATATGAATAAAAACTAAATGAAAAAAATCATTCAAGAGTAAACAAGACGTAGGTAGGCAACACACGACTTTTACCTCATGCTAAAATGCTGCTTGTTCCAATGACTTTTTCCGGCTCTGGCGGGTAGATTATACCTCTGAGGAAAACGTTTTGACTGAGCAAATGCGATTTTTGCTGCTTATTTCATAGTGAGAGGTCATGACACGCATTTTCTGCGGTTATTGTTGTTTTTGGTCGGCAAGATTTGCCCTTTGATGCAAGAGCATTTCCTTTGACCTCTTTTGAAATACAGTGCTCTTCATTGCTGCTAAATAAGGGTTTTAGGTTGTTTAATTTTCTCCTAAGTGCCTCCTGGATCCGAATAATCATAAGCTGTTTTCTTTTAGTCCGTGAATGTGACGGTTTCTTACGATGTTTTGTCACGCGATAACTACCGCTTACCTGGCTTTGCGTTTCTCATTACCAGGTTTAGATTTCTGGTAACTGTCTTCAGCAAAGCACAAGAAATGAATATACATAAAAACGCTAATATAACTATTCACAACACGTTCATGAGATGTAAGAAAGTTGCTAGTTCGAAATGAACCGAAACCTGTGGACATTGATAAGTTCGGGGGCATTTTGACTTACGTTTATGTTAAATCATGTCTTGTTTCGTAATGGGCACCTAAGTTACGAACAAACGTCTTGCTGTTTATCACATAAAATTAACACTTCAGAGAAAAATCAAAATGAAATATTCTGGCTGATTAATTTCACGCTTTCAAAAAGATCAGTAAAGTCAATAAAGCTCTTGTTAGGTAGAGGGTGCCCGGCTTTGTATTCCTCAATAGAAAGGTTGAGCTTCTAGGTGTTAAAATAATTTTTCTGCCTAACGTCCTGCCTGTCTTAAATTTTTCAAAAGACGAAACATTCTTGAAAGAAAATTTAAGCAATCGACAAAGGAAGAAGTATACGGTTAATACCATACCTTTTCAGATTTATTCCATTTTTTTTTTCGCCTTGTATAAATTGACCTGAGATGTAGCGTCCTCCTTCCCTTTTTCTTTAAAAGGCGAGAGAAAAAGGTTTCTTTTTTATAATCAGTCCTTTTTTGTAATCAGTCCCATAAAATCCATTCCATTCCTCAAGTTTTCACGGGATCATTTGCTGTCGACTTTAGGGATCACTTGAGGTCGAGGATCATTTGCGGTCCATTTTGGGGATCATTTGCGGTCTCGGGATCATTTGCGGTTGGGGATCATTTGCGGTACTGTACAGGACCGAGTCCAAACTCATCCAACGAAATGAGAAAATAATATAAATATATCCACCAGGCCCCGTTCCTGAAAGGCCGATCCAGGATTAAAGTTTTGTTCTGTTTGATTGTATCTTACATTCCTATTAGGGTATAACATGTTGTGTTATCATTACTGTAGTTTGTTGTTGTCGCGAGTGACTAAGCAGTCTAGAAAAGGTATCTTACCATTTTCTTCGATCTCCTTGGTGAACTGTATGTCCGCGTTCTGTCTGTTAAGGTGTTAAGGCGTCGATTCCGTCTTTGTGTACGGCAGTGAATGTGTCGTCAACGTAACTTAACCAGAGAGGTATAGCTGGGGCGTGTTCCTCGATGTTTTGCATGACAATTTCAGCTACAACAACAGAATCTGGAGAGCCTATAGCTGTACCGTGTAACTGTTTGTAATGTCTGCCGTTGTACTGAAAGTACGTCGAAGTCAAACAGAGGTTGAGTAGGTCCATAATGTCGTCTGTAGGTAGTGGTAGTTCAACAGCAGAGTTCTTAATAGCGTTTTCAGTACAGTTTAGAGCCAGTTAAAGTGGAATACTGGTGAACAGTGATTTCACGTCAAAGGACACTAGTTTGTGGTCGTCCGGTATATGTATTGTCTTAATGGCGTCAATAAAGTTCTCAGTGGACTGTAGTTAGTTTTGAGACTCCTCATAAGTAAGAAATTGTCCATTCTCCTGTAGGAGATCCTTTATTGACAACAACAACAAAACAACAAATTTTATTACATTATTTATATTACATTACTTTCCCACCCGCAAATAGCTTATGAACTAATCGAGGCGGGGGGGAGCTGAAGACATATTACAAAACAAGATTTATATATAGATGGACTAAATAATAGTGAAGACAATACAATACAGTAAATAGAATTTAAACTAACATAAAACAAGGCATGTACATAACGATTACGAAGAGAGGCTAACCTAAAGTATTAAATAACTTAATAAGACGGGAGACTTCGACATAATCATCTTCTGACCGCAAAAAATTTAGTAATAATTCCTTTATTTTTTTACGAAAGGACGAACGTTTAAGTATTTTAATCGAATAAGGAATAGAGCTCCAAATTTGGGCACCGATTCTCGTGAAAAAGGCATACATTTTATCGGTTCTAGAGAACTTAACATAAAACGAGTCGCTAGAGACAGATCTTGTTCTGTAGTTATGAATCTGACTTGTTTTAACGAACTGATTGAGTATACTAATTGGTGCTGTCTGTCTGTTGATATCATACAATAAATTGCTACAATCTCTGAAAAATAAGCTAGGCAGGGGAAGGCAATTTGATTTGAGAAAGAAGGGTACGGCGTGTTCCTTAGACTTACTGAAGTAAATGAGACGTAAGACCCGTTTTTGTAGAGTTACGATCTTTCTTTGAAATGTCAAGGCACAGTTTCCCCAACCACAAATACCATAAATCAAGTAAGGGACAATTAATGAGTTGTAAACTGAAAGTAAAACACGACGCGGGACATAATGTCGAATCTTAGCTATAATTCCTATCGACTTCCTATCGATTTTGTGACAGATAGATTCGATGTGGTATTTCCATGAAAGATTTGAATCAATCATTGAGCCAAGATATTTTACATAATCTTTCAGTTCAAGGTTTGCGTAGGTGTTAGTCACGGAGTCAAAAATTCTAATCCTAGGTATGAAGGGCATATTCTTTTGCCGGGGACGAAAGATTACAAAATTTGATTTTTTTATGTTCAAGGACAGTTTGTTGGCCTTTAGCCATTCGTTGACATTGCCATCGCGATTAACAAGTGTTTCGAGTTCCTTTAGGTTGTTATTTGCAAGTATTATACTAGTATCGTCAGCAAATAGATAAAAGGCAAATAACGAAGAGGACTTGTAAATATCATTGATGTACAGTAGGAAGAAGAGTGGTCCGAGGACTGAGCCTTGTGGCACGCCGCACAAGGTCGTCTCAGCCTCAGACACAACATTATTAACTTCCGTAGTTTGCTTCCGATCAGTCAGGTATGATCTGAACCAGGAGTTGATTACAGCTCTAATACCATAACTTTCAAGTTTAGCTAACAAAATCTCATGGTTAACAGTATCAAAAGCCTTTTTGAGATCGATGAAAACACTGCACGAAAATTTTCTGAAATAATTTTTTGAAATAATTCCTTTTGCAAACCATTCCCTTATAAAGAAAGGATTTCCATTTCCATGTTCTGTTCATTCTTTTGTTTAACCCTATTCAGACTGGGGGGGGGGGGGCTTTTCGAACCCCCCCCTCCGGCAAAATCGGGATAACTCCTACACCGAAAGAGCTATGACGTTCAAATTTTCTGACTTTTCCTAAAATTTATCTAGGAACATGTGATTAATCATGTTGCCATGGCAACCAGTTTCTGACACATAGGTTTTGGAAAATTTTAAAAAATGATGATTTGTTTTGTTTTGAGATCGCGTTTTTACACTTATAGTGCTTTTTGTTGTTAAAATGGTCTTTGCTTGGGACTAGTTTTTGAATTACATCAAAATATTTCAACATCGAATATTTGGGGGATAGGGGTGGGGGTAAAATTTGTCACTTTTTTGCTTCGACAAGTATGCTGCTCTATTTTCCAAATAACACTTCCAAAGTCATTTGTTTGGGTAATAAACATTAGTTTGATACTTCTTTTATACATTCTGAGCTTTTTCCCCTTTGAAAGTTGCTTTAAATTATAATTTTAACAAAAAACGGAAATCCAAGATGGCGGACAACCATATGTATTTGTTGGAAATTATGACGTCATTAGAACCTTTAAAGTATCAAAACACATGTCAAACTGTGTATTTTATATGCATATATGTTGTATATTATATTAAAGAGATGACTTTACCAATATTATTGATATTTTACGTATCTAAGTGGAAAAATAATAAGAAACATTGAAAAATCGGAATATGACGTCACTGTGACGTCATCATTGGGCGTGGACTGGGTGTGGGGCTTCTTCGTACGGAGATAATCATTGTGCGTAAATTTCATGACCCTAGCATTCTTGGTTCCAGAGATACAGGGGGGGGGGGGGGTCTAAGGAGCCCCCTCAGTCACAGATTGACCAAAAAAGCCCAGTCTGAATAGGGTTAAGTTGACGTTATATTTGGACGAAGAACGACAGTATATCTCTATAAAAATAGGTAGTTTTGGGTGCAGATACCTTGGGTCGTAGTTGCATCTTAACAAAAAGTTGAGACCTCCCGGTTTAACTTCAACGGTGTGGAGCGATTCTTGGACCACTTTCCTAACTATACTGCTGTCTGTGGTTTTTTTGACATTAAGCTGCAAGCCTGAAATGTCTCCAAAATTATTTATGGTAACAAATGCATTTTCCACAGAGCTAATATCAGTACAAAGTAAATTAGTATCATCCGCAAATTGGCTTATTCAGCTTCTTTTCCAGATAAATAGATTCCTTTCATAAGATTGTTTTGACGAATTATAGCAGCTAAAATTTGCGGCGCTGTGAACAAAGAGGTATGAGGGGAGTGGACCCCCCTGTCTTACTCCTCTCGAGGGCTTAAACCATTTGGTTGCAAATCCATTATTTAAAACTGCTGTTTCAATATTTGCATAATAAAAACGCTAATCCATCTTTTAACTCTCTCCAAAATTCCAATTATCTAACATCTTATTAATATACGGCCATTCAAGAGTATCAAACGCTTTTTTAAAATCTAATGACAATAATATCCCTGATAGGTTTTGAGCTTTTGTATTTTCCATCATATCACTAATCAGCCTTATGTTCTCGCCCATATAGTGAGCTTTAATAAATCCTTTTTGATCAGAGATGATTATTTTTGGTGGCATTTGTTCGATTCTCCTTGCTACAGATTTCGCTACAATCTTGTAGTCGGTGTTAAGTAAGGTGATTGGCCTCCAGTATTTTCATGGAGGACGCGAGTTTTCACGAGTTTCATGAGTTCAATCCAAGTTGAAAGTTTGTTACACCTGTTTCTTATTTTCAAAAAGAAAAATTTTTGTATTTGGCACCATCGTCGTAATCGAGTCAGTGGGGAGCTTGAAAGAACATCGAGAGTGAAACAATAGTGATTAACAGTGCAAAGAAAACAATGAAGAATTTATCCAAAATACGGGCAGCGGTTTTCCATTCGTTTCTCTTTAAGATATCGTCACTTGTCATGATTCTGCGGCGTTTGCCAAATGAATTCCTTGATCCAAAGAACCTTCCGAGCCAGTCAAGAATAATTAAACGAACCCACATTGGCATCTCACCATCACCATGGTGACCGTAAGAGTAATTAAGCACAAGGCAGGTTGCTGCCAATGAGAGGGAGATTAGAACCATGGTGATAATATAGAACTTGCCTAACAGAGGAGCGCCATCGGATGTAGAAGGGAGGTTCTGATAGACAAACTGTAAGAAAACAATCATAGCTAACAGCACAGTGATTCCAAGCTGCATTCTCTCTCCGGATTCCGGTGGAAGATAGAAGCCTATCAGGACCATAGTGGTGATGATCAAAGCAGGGATGATCAGATACAGTGTGTAAAACAATGACTTTCGCCGAACGTGAATGGTGTAGGTAATGTCAACATACGGTTTAGGGCAGCAGTCGTACAACTTTGAACTCCTGAAATGACAAATATTAGCATGCCTAAAGTCATTAAAGTTTTGCACGTAATGCCTCCTTCTTTTAGGTTTCTTTCCTTTTTTTACAGTTTGTTTTTGTTGTTTCATTCGTGTCAATTAAAATCAACCGCCGTCAACCGTAACCTACCTCGTTTTGCTTAGTTGTGGAATTTCCGAAGTGAAAGTGTCTTCATATAAAGTAAATTTGTTATTGTAGTGAACACGTTTGTCGTTGTAATAGTTTTAACATTGTGTAATTC
Source organism: Porites cylindrica (assembly GCA_964035525.1). Classification (NCBI taxonomy): domain Eukaryota; kingdom Metazoa; phylum Cnidaria; class Anthozoa; order Scleractinia; family Poritidae; genus Porites; species Porites cylindrica. The sequence goes on along the minus strand of OZ037778.1, from coordinate 987,140 downwards.
GCTCGAAATTATTGGACAATAAAGTTGAAATAATTTATTGCCATGCAATCATATATTATAAACAAGGAGACAAGTGTAAGACATTATAAACTGTAAGCTACAGTCACCTTTTCTGTTCTATATTTAGTAGTTGCCATTCACCATGTTCTGTGTAGATGTCATCACTTGAGGCATTCGTAAGAATGCGCATGTCCAAGCGGCTTTCATCGTGAATCCAGCTACCAAATTTCATGGGACACTTTTGTTCGTCAAACGGGAAATATCTTACGAGGATATAAGCATAATTTTATGTTAACGTTATAAACAACATGGCCCTTACTTTCATTGCAAACATATCTTCGCAGTAGAATGAACAATCCAAGCGGTTGAAAAAGAACCTGAAAAAATTCAGGCTTGACCGGGAATCGAACCCTGTTGATGACTGGATGCAACGCTTTATTCATTGCGCTTATCAAGCCAACTAAAGAGCAAGCTATCGTGAGTTCGTTATATACCTGATGGTGGAAATGACATGAAAAATTAATGCCGTAATTGCAAGATTCTAGAAGGAAACGGGCTTACCAGTTACACCCATTCATTTCTTAATAATTATACCTAAGCAATGACTTATTTGTATTCTTTTCCTTCTATATAGGATGCTGGAAAATACCAAGTGTAGGAACAGTCCATCAGACCATTGATTTGAAAGCGATCTGGTCACTCAGCTTTATTCTAAAACGAGGACTATCCAAAAGGCGTGTTTTTGTTCAGGCTTAAATGGACCATATTCTCATTTAAAGCTCTTGTCAAGCTTAACCTAATGACGACGTTGCTAACGCCAGTGTTTACCTGACGTCCAATCGGCAGACTGTCACAAACATGGCCGGAGCTAACCATATCGTTCGTCCATTTGAATAGATGACAACGTCTGTCTTGTACTTGTGTGTCCCTCCAGGAAATGTAAATTCCGCACTTAAGTTGCAAAGAAATTGAAAAGCAATTACCAGACTTAAAAATCAGTCTTAGTAAGTAAAGTGAGTTCAAGTACCTAAATTGACTTTAAGGTAACCAAACATTAAAAATTCTTTTTATATGGTCAAGAAGTACTTTTTAATAAACCGTAGAGGGATTGCTTTATAAAGAAGGGCCGTTGACACATCCTTAAATTACGAGGTACTTTCCCCGGCCCTCAGTTGAGCAGTATGTTAATCAGATACAACGTATTCAGTAACAGGGACGTTTATTTTATCCCTCTTGGACTGGATGTGGTAAATTTCAAAACAATACCTGTTATAAAGCACGATATCTGGAACCCACACTTTGGAAGCGTCTACATTGATCTCGTCGATATCACCGAAATCAGATGCATTCCACGTCAAAAGGGGGTTGATCCATTCCTGAAAAATGTTGCGTACCATGATACTCTATATTCACCTAAATCTGACATTTTAAGGGAGATGGAATGAACGTGAAAAAGTTTCAAAAACGTAAATTCTTTAATAGCGATATTAGGGACTTCGGAAATCGGAAAATTGCTACGGCAACCTCTACTATGGCGACCGGAAGTAAAAGAGCCCAAAAATGACGCACTGCGCATGCTTGGAAATGATCTTTCGCCGCAGCGCCAAATCCTACAATGACCTGACAACGACCTGTCTTGTGGCGTAGTCGCTACTACGCGAGTCTAAAACTCCCCTTTTTCACTAGTTTTTACAATCACTGGTTTTTAAGCCTTTATTAAGAAAGTATCTGACTCTTCTGGTTTTCCAATAATTACGTCTTCCCTGCCTTTTACTAATTAACAGCGTAAGCAAATGAATAAGAAATCCCGTAGTCGTTTGGGGGCCGCTTGCTTAAAGTTGAAATTTGGCAGGCTACGCTGACGTACTCTCCCCAGGACTCCGCATCCACGACCGTCGTAGTAGAGGTAGCCGTAGCGATTTGCTTAAAGTCCCTATAATCCCTGACGGCGACCTTGTTTAAGCTGACTTTGGACAACAACAACAACAACAACAAAACAGCTCGCTTACATATTCCCGTTTAGATTGTCCACGGAGTTAACTGAAAGGTGTTATCAGGTTAAGATGTTGATAATTGCCATAATTACCTGATAGGTGTAGAGGATTACTTGTAAGAGTTGTTCATTGTCCTTCTAAACGGAATAAGAGAAAAACAGAGCGTCCAGTCAACCTTACAGAGTTTAGGTATCCTACTGTGAGGGCCTTAACGGCAGAATTGACTTTTTAAAATGAGTTTTCTTGACTCAAACAGTTGTAGAATTAGTGGTAATGTTTAAAGCATCTCATCACTGGCTAAAATATTCTCACGTTAAAACCTTTAAAGCTACTGCTACAGATGCATTTCGAGCCACCCCACCTATTTCGTACTATGACACCATATTGAGGGTATGAGATAATTGCGCAGCCAAGTGTATTTCTAACAGACTTAAAGTTTGCTTGGTAATGCATTTCCCGGAGAGGTCTGTTTTTAAACGGAATGTATAACTCTATGTTCTTACTGTGCTATGTCTTTCAACGTCATAAATGATACAGGACATATACAGTAAACCTGAATCGTGTTTATTGTTTTTCTTTAACATACAGCGGCCACTTTATTTTATCGGATCAACAAACTAAAATTCACTTAACTTATTGGTCGCTAACTTGTGTTGGAGAATAATGCTCTAAATTATAACAAGTACTACTACTGGTAAGCTTTGTGAACATAGGGGAGTTATGACCTATATCCGAAAACCCAGCAGGTCATTACACGAACTTTCTCTCGCAATTTCATTTCGTTATTCCAATTCCTAAAAGTCACTTTCATTCGCCTAAATGTAAAATAAAATAAAAAGAAGTAAAATAATACTGTAGGCACCATCATTGGGACTTTTTCGCGACGCGCTTACCCTCATTTAAGTTTTTCATCTGTTTGCTATTCCATTCTGTGAGTCTCTTATTAATTTCATTAACACTTACTATTCATTCCTACTTACCAAATCTATTATCTGTTTGAGTTTTGCTCTAAATATGACGACCACTTGGGAATTTCTTTTGAGGACGGGTCTAGAAGATTTGCTGTAGTTTTGAAACAGGTTCCGTAACAGTCTCTGTTCATCATTCAGTACAGCCGCTATTAAGGAAACGGCGGTTAATCGCTCAAACGCAATGAACTTGTTAATCTTCAAATTATTACATATGATTACAGTTTATGACAAAAATATAGAATAACGAAGAGCTTGGACATACAGTAAATGAATATAAAAACAATTCACTTAATGATTTCGGCTCTGATAGGAAATGGGAAATTATGCAGATCCAGAAGAGTTTAGTTGGTCTCAGCCTGGTCTGTCGTTCAAGCGGATAACACCCTTCTCGATCTATAAACCTTTTTGTGTCATACTCAGCCTCAGCTAATAACTTTGAAATATTTTGATCAATATTAAATCAAGCAAGAAAAAAGAAAAAAAGAATATCTAGATAAGGCAGTTTGGTAAAAAGAGAATTTGACATTACACATTCCTTTTTATATCATCAGCAGTTTTTTTAAAATCTCCTGATGTCGATTTGAGAGTTAAGGCAGTTACCGCCCGATTTCAAATGTTCCTATTCACTGGTAACTTAAAACATGGCTAAGAACTTTCTCTGTAATATTTTGAGTAACAGTACAAGACAAAATGATATTTTCGTAAACATATACAAGGGTCTCAATAGGATAGAATCATTTACAGTTAACAGCAGATAGGCCCCTGGTCAGAGGTTATTATTATTCATTCAAAATATTTCTCTGTTTCTTTTTGGCTGAAATGCCCCGGCTAATTCGTCATAACCAGCAAGCGTTGACCAAACATACAAGACGTTTACGATATCCGGTAAAATGACGTCAATAGTACAGGTTATGGTCAGAAAAAGTGACGGCAACGGAAAAGTCCTATCTCGACGAGATTGCGTCGTTGTCTCAATTTTTTTGGTGGAGCTAACGACTAAAAGTTTAGGCTGTTTTACGGCTAGCGGTCAACCCCACTGAGACCTTCATTAAGATAGATGAATCTTACTCACCACGTGTTCTAAAAACGAGAGCTGTCGACAATGTTATAAGCAGAGTGAGCAGGATTTTAGACATCTACAAAAGCAACAGAGACAGAAAAAGCGTAGTAATGTGTTCGATTTCTTTGCATTTTTAATTATCGCGTCCTGTTTTAAGCTGTTAAATTTAATAATCGCAACGTGCTTATCAAGTTGTTTTTAAAATGATGTGTATATAATATGAATACAGTCGTCTCCCGATAACTCGAACCTTTAAGGGAAATCGAAAATAGTTCGAGTTAGCGGGAGTTCGAAGTAAATAACCGAAACTATAAGGAAATGGGATGGGGAATGAATTCAAGTAACAAGCACACTTCAAAGCTTGATAAATGCTCAGTGCTGGACACTGTATTTTTAAACTAGACTGACCAAAAACTAAAGACAGAGAATACGTGGACGGGTTGTTAAAATAAATTCAAAGTTTCGGACTGCAGTGCACTTCTTTATTCGACTTGTCAGGCACTCAAAGCATAGCTCGAGTTATCGAGGGTAAATTTATATAAAAATGATCTGAAGGAAAACAAAACTTACTTCGACTATCCAGGGTTCGCGCGAGTTACCGAGGGTAAAATTATAGTAAATGTATGAAGGAAATGCAGGGGAAATCGATTTTGGTTCGTGTTTGCGTGGGGTTTGAGATAGCGAGGGTTCGCTGAATTATCGGGAGTGAACTGTTCAGGCCTTTGATGTTTTGACCGCATCACTTGATAAGATCAATTTTTTTTGCACTGGAAAGATACTGATAGAAGTTAACATTTTTCAACACATATAATAAAATTAGATTATTTCATATTCATATTTTACTTTTGTCAGTAGAACAAATCACTTAAAGTTATTATGAAAGAAATTACACATACATGCGCGACCTATTTTCAGGGGCACCCAACGACAATTTTCAGAAGAATATCTGTTCGGAAGACGATTTGAGATCTAGAATTTTCGACACATTTGTTGTAAAATTTATTGCTTGCCTGCCTCTCGTAGGATTTTCGAACATCTAAAAAATGGCATAATTGCCCATTTTTAACGGATTTTTTACCCTAAAAAGGTCACCTAGAATTTTCGGTAGCCTCTTTTCTGGCTGAAATTTTCGAAAAGGTAAGTTTTGATCCGTATAATTTTCGGATCACTAGACTTTCAGCTAGGAAATCCGAACAGATGAAAAATTTTTAGGGGATAAAAATATGCCTATATCTACCGTTTAAATACTAAAATACGTGTAACAATGCTATGTTTAAGTGGTTTTGAACTATACTCTCGTTGGGTGCCCCTGTATTTTGTCTTTCTAAAACCTGAATGGACAGGATCGAGAAAAACGTTTTCATTTTTGTATGTTGTAGGGAAAGGAGGTGAAAATAAACTTCCGAATAATATACTTGAGGATTATTTTGTGGTACTTCATTGAAACTGACGATAGTTTCTTAGAGTAGTAAAGTACAGTTGAAAGTGTCTTTAATAAAGGCAGCGAAGCCTGCCATCGAAATTGAAATGGTCGTCCAAGTTTGTCACGTTAGCGGTACTTCGATGATCCATTAAATCTAGAACCTTCAACTTCTTTAGATTGACCGAAGAAGTTTTAAAAAAGGTGGACATTCAGTCGGAAGTTTTTATAACGCCATGATCCCCCCTCCTTTTTTTTCGTGATATTGGGTCGGTCGGTCGGATTGAAAAAAAAAAAAAATCACAAGAAGTCTTGGAATAGGATGCCCTGGTACCCCAGGACGACGTCCTGGATTAACAAAATACACAATATACTGTTCAATGTTCCTGTTTTTGTTCCTGTTTTTCTCTATGCTGTTACTATGCTCATTTCCAGATTAAAAGAATTATTTCCAACTTTAACTAAGTCGTTACTTTGTTTTTTTCGAAAACGCCAAAAATTTGGGTCAGTCGGACGACGCTAAACGGAGTTAAAAAAGAGGATGGCCTAATAGCATTGTCTTGTGTTCGGGCACTTAAAGTATCTATAAAAACCAGGAGACTTTTTGAAAAATTTTCGTTGCTTTTTATGTTTTCAGCGTGTACCACAGGCCATTAATGACGGCATGAGACAAGTGCAACAAATATCGCAAGTTACCTTACTATCATGACAGTTAAATTTTGATTTATACAGTGCATATTATCTTTGAGCCGATCACTGTCCTTTCTGGGGTACGTTTTGTTAGGTATGATCATGTTTGTGATCGGTGGATTTTGTGGGGTTGATCGATTTGTCTCATGCGTGAAATAACAGAACTTACCTCTGACATTAAATTGAATGACTTCCTTGTTAACAAAGCAGATGGTTCCTTCTAACGGCACTAGTTAGATAAAAAATATTCTGCCTTTGGGTGAAACAAAGTTATTTTGGGTTTAAATCAGACTTTCGAACGTTCAAACAAGGCAGAAACTGGACCGTATTATACACGGTATTTCAACAACTGTGATTAAAAATCACCACCAATCAGAAATACGTCAATGCATTTCTTTATATTCAGCTTATTAATTCAAATCACATTCAAACGTTAATGCAAATGTCTGTCGCCTTTAAAAAGTGGTTAATTATAAACAACTTCTTAAAGGGTTTTCAAAAAGATGTCATGAAATCGCTAATTTTTTTAAAACTGTAAAGGAATATTTCGAGGTCAAAAAGAGTAAAATTAAAAAGAACATACAATATTCTATCAGTTTTCTGAATTATAGCAGCAGAATAGACCACAGAATGCCTTAATTTAAATTGTAGCTTTTAAGTGCCATGTACAGTTTTCAGAAAAAGGTGATACAATTTAAAGTGGTAATAAATGTTTGATTTCTTCTGTTGTACGTTGAATATTACTTCTTGCAAAATTACCATGCACACTGCACGAAATCTTCTAATTGCTTTTCGCCAGTTAATCTTTTATAAAATAATCCTTACTGTAAATAGTTCAGTACAAATACTGTGGTGAGCTATCTGATTTTTTTTTCTGATAAAATAAGCTAAGTAAATCACAGTACTGAGCATACAGGAAAAACCTGTGATTGTGACTGAGTTATTGCCGCTATACCTTGAAGGATGCGATGGCGACCGGCTTCATTCTGATTCCTTTTCAAGATATTGACAGTTTGCAAATTACCGTATCTTGTTTTTCATGGCGTCTTTATGATTTAAGTTAAGTCTAACATGTCCCACGACTAGAAAAGACTGTATTTGTCCTAGTCGTGCAGTGGAAAAAGATAATTATTTTATAGTTTTGAGTTGAAGGTGTATTAGGGAAGGGGAGCTCACCGGGAGGAGCTTGAAAATATAGGGGCTCAGTAATAATAATTGCTTGCTAGTAAATACAAAATATTATCATAAATTAGTCCCAGTCAAAGAAGTGTTTTCAATTGTTACTCCAGTAGTTCCATATAATTACCAGCTGAATTAATTTTGTAAATATATCGAACAATATTTCACTCCAGGCTCATGCGTCCCTCAGGGGATAAATGGTTAACCGTTCCAGCGATTGGGGGCGATCATGAACTGAAACATCCTGTTTACGGACCCTCTGTTTTCTCTTTAGAGATCTTCGAGTGCACGTATGATAATAAAGACCGCAGGAAATTTTTGGACTGGCTATAAGCATACAGAAGAAATGAGTTAAATTATCATTTCTTCTAACGCTCTTGTGTGACGAAGGAAAGACTTTAGCAGAGGCACGATTAAGTACGTACTAGAACACAGAACCTGTCAGTTCTGTACTCTTTTACCGTTTCGTTGGTTTTACCTCATGTATGGTTCATTTATAAGTGCCACGGCAAAAGCGGCAATTATTGACCCCCACCCGGATGGGAAATTTTTTGTTGACCTCGCTGGACTGGGAATTGGTATGGAGGTGATGAACTAACGATACAGAGGGGGTGAGTAATTATTATTTCTCCTCAGGCCCATGTGTGCTGAGGGGAAGACCTCCTTAGCACAGGCACGATCAAGCACCTACAAGAAGACCGCACCCGTTTGCTTAATTATAAAGGAGCTTAAGCAACAACGACGGCAACGGCTACGAAAACGTCACTTAAAAAGTGAATTCGCACCGCTTTAAACTTTATCGCGCTTATTCCATCTCGTTTACTTCATCAAATGTTGGCAAATGTTTTTGGAGTTGAATTCTAAAGGACTGTATCAAAGTTCAGGAAAAGAAAAGAAAGTTGTTGTCTTGTGTTCCCGTCCTCGACAAAACGTGAATTTAGGCACTTTCACGTTGTAGTAGGGCAACGACGGCAAAGAAATGTACAAAAAAAGCGTGATGCACGTGCAAAGTTGTTGTTTTGCTAATCAGACCTATTGCTTTTTTGCTGTTTTCGTTGCCGTCCGCGTCATCGTTGCTTAAGCTCCCTTATATTAAATGTTGATTGTATTTGTGAAAGTTACTTAGGGGAGATATGCATCTTATTCTATATCTATCTAGTGGCTAAAGTGGTTATTTAATGGTAATGAATTGTTGGCCAGGCGATACGCAGTACATGAGGTCGTCAAGTTCCAGTATATTTTCAAATAATAAAATCGTGACATAAAACAATTGATTTGAGTAAGAATAATTTTTGTTAATTACATATAGCGAGTCAAAAATATGTGAAGTTGCTTTCAATTGATACACCTGCCAGGATAGTAGACATACCTAACAGTAAACGCCTACAAATATTCATTCAGAGCATCATAATCACTAATTCATAAACAATAATGACGATTTGGTTGAAATTTGCAATCAACTATAAATTATCAATTACTGCACAGTAGCTATTATGAGAACTCTGATTGCCTGAATCCACTTACAATTATTAGAAATAACTGATGCCATTATTCTAAGTTCATATTTCACTTGAGAAACAATTAATGTTCTTTAGTTTCCGTGTCATAGTTGCGTTAACGATAGTTAAGAAAAGAACTTGAATATGGCCGAAAAAATAAAAGGGCTACTTTTTTGTACTGATATAAATACTCTGACCAGATTTTTCATCCTTTTTCTACCTGTAGTGACTTGTCGTTGTGCAATGATTTATAGCTAGACAATCATGCTGTTTACCTTTCTTATTTGATTTAAACCCCTTCAATCCATTTATGGGAAAACAATAAAATGGCACTCAAGCAGATGTCGTTTATTTCCCTAACGAGGCAAAAAGGAACATAAGGGTTGCTTACCATTTGCACAATAAACCACCCCGTTTAAAATCTCGTGCGTTAACATTGAACCACTTTTATTAACTTTATAGAAAAAGAACACGCTACAAAATATATCGATGCTTATATCCTCCACATTTCGTTCCATATCCACTTTCATCTTTCTAAATTATTATTATGCCATTTTTTTTTTTTCGATGAGTAGGGTCATGATTTTTCCAGCGCACTGAGTTGTCCGCTGCATTTTTTTTCTTAATGTTAGTAAGGGGTAAACACTTGGGTTGAAAGGGAGCCGTGACTTATCTCATGCAATTTGTCATTTTACCGAACTACAAGTAAATATAGCATTTTGATTGTTTCTACGCCAGAGCTGGAACAATTGCAAATATAAAAATACAGAATAACACGATAGCAACTCCAAAGAAGATTGCCATTATTGCTGAAAACTTTGCATCTCTCGAGGCATCTTCCGCTCTCTTTAACTCATCTGCTTCGAATCGCTTGTTTGTCTGCAAGAAGTATGAATAGAAAATGACATTAAGTCACCCTGGCGATACAGGGATTCGATCTTTTTCCCTTTTCCTTTTCTTTTTCTTCTTTTTAAAATCGTTCTTGTAAGGCGCGAAAAAAAAAAAAAATTCACAAGCTCTCACCAGTCTTACCCTCTGTCCTCACATTCACTCCAGACCTTTTGTTTAACGAGTACTAGTGCCCGCACGGATCAAACCAACGCAAAAATACGACTAAGAGACCCATCCCATCACCCCCTACTTCCGCCGCTCGAGTTACGAAGAGGACTGAGGACGAGTGAGGCTGTTTTCATTTTGTCCAAAATCTATTGCGCCGCTAAAAGCAATGGATTGGTCAAGTGAAGCTAATTATTCTTGTTTATATTTTCTGTTTTTATTTTTTATTTACCATTCTTTCAAAACATCTTATTCCAGTTTAAGTGTATACACTCTTGAACTGCGTTACTTACAAGATATGACATGACAAAAGCCAACGTGCCAACCAAAGGACAGAAGAATATGGAAACTATGGCCAGTAGGCGGTAGTCATTTGGAGGGGCCTCTCGTAATGGCGCAAACTGAAAAAAAAAAAGAGTTGTCAGTTAAAATACATGATTAAATATTATAATCTAAGCAACGCAAATATGCTTCGAAGAAAAACTTTTAAGGGATATTTTCTAACCATGAATGAATAAACTCGGTATACTCTCTGAATATATTCTACTCAATTATTATTCTCAGTCTTCTTTTTTGTTCTATCCAGCCCCATTCGTTCACTGAGCCCACCGGTTAACTGTAGATTATAGCAGTATATGTCCTTCGTTTCACGGTGGTTAAAGGGGATTTTTAAAGCCGCGAGCAGAGATATTCGCGTTTCACAGTGGTTAAAGAGGATCGTTAAAGCCGCGAGATATCCACGTTTCACGGTGGTTAAAACGAGATCTCCGCGTGTTAAGGTGGTTAAAGAGGATCGTTAAAGCGCGTTTCAGGGTGGTGAGAACTGAGATAGCCGCCACAGAATTAAAATCTTTTGAATAATCACTTATACAACGCTGCGACAAACTTTCATTATTCAGATGGTACGTTTTCCAAAAGCTTATAGGAAACCTTTTTCAACACTTGTTTTCTTGACTTTTTCTCTGCTTTATATAGCCGTGAAATAAGGAGACTGTACACTTTTCCAAGTGTTTCAGTTAATACATTAAAATATATATTCATTCTTAACTAACTTTATTGAATTCGCCACGTTGACTCAACTCTGTGACAGGGAATGAAACAAGACTTCCGTCCCTATTGATAACCCCTTCATTAGCCATGCACCCCGCCCATGAAAGGTTGTACCACACCACCGGGGTCTACGCCCCCTACTCTCAACGAACGGCATTGTGGGTTCTTTTACGTCCCACAAGAATCAGAAAAGTGAAAGAGCTGTGGGAAGGGACCTACGGTTTTTCTTCCTTATCCGATAACACTAGAATGTCTAATCATTTTGTAGATGTCTCAACAAAGGCAGCACATTCTCCTCAGTTATTTAAGACCCTGAGTGTTGGTCCGGCCGGGGTTTTAACCCGCGACCTCCCGCTCGGCAGACCGTCGCTTATCCAATTGAGCTAGCCGGGCGGGCGGTTCCTCGGCTTGCAAAAGAAAGAGAAACAGAAAACATCAACATAGCAAAGGAAATTCAAGAACGATAACAGATTGATGATTTTTTTTAAATCAAGCTGTTATTGTTCTTGAAAGAAAGAGACAGTTCATCACTCACGCGCTCTGCCTGCATGCTAAAAGCAAGTGGTTCCTGAAAAAAGAAATTGGGCAAATAAATAATTTATGGAAGGAGTGACTAGCAAGATTTATTTCATACCAACATAATTGGAAAGAAAAAAGAATACAGAATGTATAGAAATAACTAGTTCGTTTATACGCGATGCATCTTTTAAACCGGGGGGGGGGGGGGGGTACTCGCAGAAAAATTGGGTAGGGGTGTGCGGCCGCTTCCCAAAACCCTTACCCTATTTATGACCAAAATCTGCGATTTTCCCTACCCTATTTATGACCTAACCAAAAATTTGATACCCTATTTTGTGAAGGGCTTTTGTTGCTTGTATTTTCTAGCCTACAAAGCAGCCGGTGGAAAGGAAGGCAAAGCGCGGATGAAAGGAGGGGGACATGATAAGGAAGTAGCTTCTTCTAAAAAAGTGCATTCAAGACTACAGTGCAAAAATTGTTACCCTATTTATGATCAAAATGGCGGCAAAATAGCCAAAATCGATACCCAATTTATGACCAAAACGGCTGAAAAACCCTACACTTTGGGGCCGCACATACCTATATAGCCCATATTAGGGAGTACCCCCCCCCGGGATTTTAAAGCTTCCAGATTAAGGCCAGCGGCAAACGTTGAACTTCACATGGGACGAACCTCAAATGCTTTATGACCGAGAATAGTAGATTTTGAATCAGTCATGCAGTTTTGAGACTCGCAGATCATTCTTGTCTTTGCAAGTCTCCTCTTGTTTGTCACAGTAAACGTCATTGTCGTGGGGGGATCCATGCCAAATAATTCACGACCAGCGGACTTGATCAGTCTAATTATTCAAACAATTCAAAAATTTTAAAAAGGGCTGTCAAGAGTTAATGAAATAAAGTTGAGTGCTTCTTTTTTCTACAATTGTTGTAAGAGTCAGCATAAAGAAAACTGAGGATTTTTCATGCCACACCATCTCAACTAACGTATCTGACTTTTCCTGTGTGTAGTTCTTCTCTCCTTCCCCAATGTGGAGAGTCTCGTTTTTGCAAATGGGCATGTGAATCAACATTGGAGAGGGCGTAACGTGACATTTGTTTCAACAAATGAGACAACTACTTTTGGCGTTTTTGAACACGGAAATCATGGTAAGAGTTGATGGAATAGAAGCTTTTGGTTCAGTGTTAACTTTAAGACCTGGGGTAATGGCCTACACGAAACGGGCAGGCTAATCGCCCGAGAGGGATGCCTTTTTAAGGCTTCAGGTATATCAAAGGGTAGGGATCTCACTAGGTCAGTTTTTTCACACTTACTACAAAAAGTACATAATTACAATAATGATAGGAAATGAAAAAGAAGCAAATCAGAGCTACTAATACATGTTACAATAAATATTACATTGGAAAAGTGCGTAGTAGTGGCCAAAGGAGCAAAGCTTTCGGGTGCTTTCAAGTATATTGAAGGGTAGGGAAATCCGTGTCATTGTGGTCTGTGAAAGGGCCTAAATGTGCTAACAGGTTCATTTTAATGCTGTGAAAAAAAATAAGAAAACTTTCTGGTTTAGTGATTTATTCATACCTAAGAGACGGTGCATTTACAGCAGTTAAAAGTGATGCAACGTTTTAAACTAGTATGGTATCATGAATAAAAGGTATACGAAATGGTATACGAAATGGGTACCTTTTCTGCCAAAAATGGTATATGAAAGGATAAGGGGTCTCGGGGCGAAGCCTTCTTTTATAAAGTTTTAACGAGTACCCCCGGGGCTTTACGAGCGCCAAAGATTGGATCTGCATGTCATTTAACTCAATGTATCATTCACTGCATAGAAACACTGCATAAATAATATGTACCTGCACGCCTCCTTCATGTTTGCCTGATTCGACTTCGTCCATTGCGACAAGAAAATTTCAGTAGTCCCAAATTTGCAATGACTACGAAGCAGTTAGACTAGAAAGAAAAAATCAGATGTTTTCACCCATCTTAATCTATGGAAAATGACCAAGAATATAGCGATTCTTCCAGGACCTATTTTAAAAAGGACCTCATACCCAATATATATATGTTTCTGGCGTTGCAAATATCCAGAAAAAAGGCCAAATATTCACTGATCCTATCCCTGAATCGACTTACCCAATGGATTCTCTCTGAAAGAGTCTTCAAGACTGAGATTGGGGACCTGAGGAATTGCCCAAGTGCGACCACGCCGCTGAGATGAGGGCAAGGTGTTTATTTCCTTGCCTTTTTCTGGTTCAACCTATCATTACAGCTACCTCACTCATGCCATGAGTCTCTACATTCAATTATACAAATACAACCAAAGAACTTGTGAACTCTCTTAGGCCGAGCAAGAAACGTTTCTCACAGTCTAACCTGTGTCAAGACATAAAACGAGTGTGTTTCATGCAAGCTCAAGTCAATTTGAGAGAGACGGATTCCTTTTCTTCAAACCAGTGATATACAGAATGTATATCACATTTCCAATCGTTTTAAAAGGCCGTATATGTAATGTTCATTCGTATTTCACTGGACAGCAAACGCCTTGTAAACAATCAGCTCCTGGCACAGAACTAAGGCCATTACCTACACACTCGGCTCTCGGATTGACTAGGTAACTCAAAAATAAAAATAGGAGACCGTGCTCTGCTTTTCGTGCGGACATGCAATGCTATCCGGTAGAACAGATGATGATCGAATAGTATCCCATGATGCATTTTTTCCAAGAGCATCACGCAATATCGCAGTCATGGCAGATTTCATCGTGAAATAAGGTCGTTTTCTCGTCGGCTTATTCTTTTTTCTGCCGGTAGAGTGCGAACTGCAACGGCACAGAACTGGAATAAGTCGTTTTAACGACACCGGAGTGGTTGGCCGATAGAGTTTGGTGCATTAAATTCTGATTCATTCATTGACTTCGGTTTCAGTCGGGTTCGAGTCCTCACTCCTACTTAGCTCTACTTATTACTTCCGCCACGGTCCGAATACCTGTTCATTGCGACAGAGAGTGGCAGAAACCTATCCGATATGTGACGACCTACTTTCAAGATCGGCGCAGCTTCGTTCTGTTTTAGAAATCGCGCCGAAGCCCTATCCGGAATGGTTTTAGTATCGGTACAAAAGTACTCCGGTATAGCGTGCACAAAACCTTAAACTGGCGCTTATGTCACGCAGCTAATTATGGGTAGCATAAATTACTATATGAAGCAATAAACTCAACAGCAATTTTTTTAAAAAAGGCAAATCAAAATGAAGATGCACATTTGAAATGCCAGTGCTGACAATGAGAAATTGATCGAACTAAACGCTGTCTAATAGGTAATAGTGGAGGTGAGCAAAGAGACAAGTGCCGGACTACTGCTGAGTTCATTGTCTAGCATGTATGCGTATAGAATCAATTTAAGAAAACAGAGCAACCAGTAAATATTTTAAATTGGAAACGTGAACGAAACAATGTTGTAAGCAAATGTTTGTAATACATGCATGTAGCAATGTGCCACAAACACAGTGGTCACCTTGAGCGAATCGAGTGAGCCACCCACCACCGTGAAGCATTTCGTTTGTCAGTGAGTCAGGGACGCTGCATGAGTCATAACTTCCTCTTCAAAGATAACACTAAGGCTCAGTTTTTGTTTTGCCTTATTGTGCTGGTCCTCAGAAAGAAGCGAAATAAAACTGTAACGCTTTCAAGGCTTCCGTTCTATCTCGAGAGAAAATGAATGGATCAACAGCTTCTATGGCAAAATCGATCGTTATCGAGCGCTTGGCAACCATGGAGTGCGGTTATCTAGTTATCTCGTACTACTGGCTATATTAAATTCAGCTCAGCGTCTCTGGGAAGTCATCGCAAGAATAAATTCGACATTTTGTTCCGCGAAAAAGTGTATTTGAGTTGCGTACGTGCGTAACCTTGATGTCGGTGATGCGAAACGTATTTTGTCTAAATATTACGGCAAAACTACTCTTGTTTAGAGATTCCAAGCAAGTGACAACCTGGGTTATTGCCATACTTAAGTGAATGACTAACGTGAAAGAAAAATAGTTTATTACCTTTAACTTGCTAGAGTGGCGTCGTCACTTGTGGACATTTATTGATCACAGATGTTACTACGCCTGCTACGCACCCAAGAGGCACACATCAAATACAAGCGGACAATACATAATACACATTACTTGAATAGTTGTTTTGAAAATAAGGCCACCAAACCGGATCCACTAAACTTCTTATAAAAATCCCTGATCCAATATCAAAGAAAAAAAAAAAAGGATTCAATAGTGAGGGAGGGGAGGGTCGACATGACTGAAAGATTTACATCATTGGAAAAGACACATTTCGATCATGCGGATTTATTTCGCATCAGTGTTAGTAATTATGCGCGGCTCAATGTTTACGGAGTGCATGTTTGTCGATTCGTTTTGCTAGCGGTGGTATTAGTTCTTTCTTCCCTTAAATGTAGCCAGGTTCTTAAGCATGTTAGCATTTTATGCATCCAATAGTATAAAGTACATTTTTCTGTTTTAAAATTTAATTTTCACTCGGTTTTGGAAACGCAACACTTTGCCAATTTAACAGACACCGATATAGTGTCCCCTATTAGTAGAGGGCCTGCCCCTCGGCTAGTTTTTCTTTCTTGACACATAAAAAAAGTTTCTATCTATCTATCTAAGGCAGTGGAAACCCAGCGAAACTTGAACGAACTTTTTATATAAGAGTTCCGTTCAATATTGATCAGGCCTTGTTATTGTCTTATTTAACAAAGTTTTAAGATTTGAGATTTGAATAAACTCCTTTCGTTCGACAGTTCACAAAATGTACGTTTTAATTCGCGCCATTACTCACGCATTCATTCTTCAAAGCACATTTTTCTTCCACTTTTAATTTCCACTCTTTCGGTCGGTGAAATGCCAAACAATGCTTCTATTATTTAGTCATAGTACAATCACTTCCGTCTTTGTTATGCAAACCATCGGTACTTTAGCACATACCATTCATGCTTGATGCAAGGTCACGCTTGTGGTTAAGTCGAGCTGCGCGCTGGTTTTGCTCAAAACAGCTTTTCGCAACTACTCCGAAGCTTTACCGCAAGAATTTCTTACTTAACAAGGAAATTGTGACAACGTGTAGTGAAGTCAAGTCCAGGTGGAACTACAGACACACTTTGTTAAGGTAAATCGTGAATTGCCCGCCTTCAATTTGCTTGCAGTTATGTAAAGCGCCTCAAGCGAAGAATACCCGAAATCCTTTCTTTAACTTTTGCCTTTAGAGCTATAACAGCGTTAAAGCACGTTTTAGATTCTTTCCTGATCTTAATAGGTTATTGCTTCTTTCCATGTCAGTACAAGCAAAAACTCAACCGCATCTAAAACCCATTTCAAAAGCTATTTGTTTATCACTAGTGCGGATGGCTAGGATGCCATTCGTGAATAATTATATCCAAAACCCTAAGATATCCTTTCCGTATGGTAAATGATGGCATGGAAGTTAGACTCGATCAAGGTTTTAATATAGAAATGTAGTCAATCGGAAGTCAATTTGATTCTCCTGATTTTCAAAGGTTTCTAATTATTGAATGACTAATATCAAAAGGACTTGGACATTTGACTAAAGTTTAGCTTTTAATAAATATAAACCCAGAAGAGAACTTTGTACTATACTGTAAAGGGATCCTCGGATGTATCTATTTTAAGACTAGTTCCTCTCGAATTTCATTCTCGATACCTTGATCACATTTCCTAATCTAACTGAACCTCATCTCTGTGCTAATTCACCGTAATGTTTATGCCAGCGGGCAATATGATAATATTTTATAGGACGAAATATATGTTTTAATAGGGTACCCCGTATTTGTAAGTTAACGTTTTTATCAGGACTTAATAATAATATAATAACGCTAAAACCTTTCAAAACTTCCGCTTGAAATACGATAATAGTTGTGTTGATAAACTCATCCAAAGTAGACGAACGTTTTACATATTTCGCAATATGGCACTTTGACGATTTTTTGTTCATTCAACTGTATCTACTGTTGTGTGTGTTTTTTTTAACACGAAATCTTACATAAGTTAATTCTTGCTTTGCAACCACGTGAAAAGGCGGCCATGTCTGCCGGCAAATAATACACTTTTTGTTCGAGAATTTGCATGAAAAAAGAGGGTGGATTCATTTGTTTTTAAGTTTAGATTCATTTGCAGTATATTATATTCATTATAGTCGTTGTCCTTACTTTCATTGATTTCTGGCAAAAACTTTCAACGGGCAAATGCGACGGATAACGAGTATGCTTGAAATCAATTTTCATGAAGCTTAATTAAAAGCCATGAAAAATTTCCAACAGGCATACGCGACGGTTAATAAATACCTGCATGTTGCAAATGAATACACCCTTTATTAGACTACCGTTCACAGTTCCCTATTTTTCCGTAAGATCGACCAGATCTAGTGGTTGCCGTCACTGGCAGCCACTTTGTAAGTGGTTTCAAATGTGGCGAGAAAATGAGCGAACGCGAACTGCAGTTCTGTTTCGCTTGTTCCTCCATTTTTTTTTTCGCCTCCTCCCAAACCGTCCTCCGCCCCCTTTGTAGATAAGATAGTCGGTCAAGATGGCCACCTGAAGCGTCCTTCTCGACCATCTTACGGAAAAATAAGGCACTGTGAACAGTCTAACCCTTTGCGACATTGAGTGCTTCTGATAGGAAATCTTGTTTTTGATTTTACAATTCGGATATCGGAAATGCAATAAAACATCTTATGCAAAATGGACTTCAAAGCCAAGAAATCCGTTCTCAAGGTGGATTTCAATCAAGAAGTCCAACTCGGGATTTCATTCAATTACTCGGTCTTAAAGACCGAGTAATTCCGAGTAAGACCGTCTTTAATGTTATTTTTAGGAAATACGAAAAAGGAATTGCAAAAATGTTCTTGTGAACAGTGGTCTTTTTCTTCTTATTATAATGCGCGTATCTTAAGACCGCTGTTTATGTGGAGAACAGTTTTGCCAATTTCCGCGGGAAAAGAGATGAAAGAAAAATCAATGAACCGCCGGACTTGGTTACTGAAGGTGATTCTCTAGAAAACGAACCTGACATAGATTTTCGGTTCAATTTGGTGCACTGTTGTAAGAAGTCAAGAAAACGTTAAAAGAGGTAGACTCGCAGTCTCTTATTTTTCTTTGCAAATTTACAAAAGCCAAGCACGTGAACCGCGATAAACGAGTGCGCAAGCCCGAGAAGAAAAAATAAGAGACTGCTGACTCTTTTGTTCTGTCTGGGGACAACAAAGCTGTCAAGGTAATTAAACCCGAGTAACTTGAAACAATTTATAAATAGAACATAAACAACTGAAAAATTACACTTTCTTTAAATCCGGTAAGATTGCTTTGAATTTCTTTCCTTGAGGAAATTTACAGCAGTTTCCTTCTGTAAGATATCCTTAAACGTTTTAGTTTACAAGCGATTACCGCTTGATTCGTTATTGTTCGCAGTTGGTTGTGACGTGTGACTATTTTTACCGCTTGCAACTCCACCCACCAGAGACCAGTCAATGATCTGTCAACAGCTGTAAAATTGACCAATCGGTTACTCCGTCTCTTGGCTGATGGAGGGCTTGTTTACTAAAGTCCACAGTCCGTCTTTCCTCGCCTCGTCCTAAACCCTTATTGTAACATACCGTCGTGGTTTCCAATCGCGCAGGCTGAGATAAGAACTAAGCGGATTTTAAGAGAAAAGGCGAACTGCAAGCAGTCTATAAAAGAGAGGGTCACCCTGCTCGTTTTCACGGTACAGTGCTGCTAAATACAGCTATTTAGACACCTTTGGTAATAACTGCGCGCAGCCCAAAACTTGTAGACAAAAAGGCGCCATGATGATGCCTGTGCGTGATAAGGCACGCGGTTTGACTTATCCGCTTAAGGGCCACTTAACTTGAAAAGGACGCAACATTGTTGGCTAACAACCCCCAACATTGTTGGATGTTACAGCTGCGTCCCTTTGCACACTCTGTTGCATGTTGCTGAGTGTTATTAGGAGTGGTTGTGCAAAGTTTGAAACCGGTCAAACTTTTGAGCCATCAACTTCCAACATTTCTTTTGTTCCGTATCTCCAAAGCGTAACGCAACAATGTTGGATCCGTTTACACAGCTCTTCCAACTTTGTTGGGGCCTCGCAGGCGCCAAAGATGGCTGTCGAATTCAAGTTTACTAAGTCTCATGGGGTCGTATCCTTCCCACTAAGCACTGCAGGTCCCAACATTGTTGGTTTTGTTGCATCCATTTTCACACCACTGACTTATGGACGCAACAATCTTTGTATTGTTGGCCCAACAATGTTGGAAGTTGCTGCGTCCGTTTGCCAGAAGCTTAACGTATCAGTCTTTTGATGCCTGTGTTTGTAGTTGACGCTTCAAAGTAGACTTAATATGTATGCCGGTTGTTCGACTCGTCACAGTTAAAACCTTAATTTGCAATTTAAAAATGATGTTTCTTTAGAAGCTCTCATTTTCACGGCCGCTGTCATATGTGCAGAATGAGATGCGCAGTGCAAAACTTACACTGACCTTAATTTAAATTGAACTTGAGGATGGATTTCTCGTCACTGAAATCCGTTTTTCGAGTTCAAGTTTTAATTTCAAAATCTAAATCCAGATTTCCCAATGACAAGCACCCACATAGTTCCGAGCAGCATAATTTTGCACTTTTTCAAGAATCTATTGAAAATATTTTAAAAATATCTTATAAATAATTTGTCAATTTTTGGTCAACAGTTGTTGAAACGAAAAACTTACTTTCCCACTTGTTTATATCTTAGGAATCTTGTAATCTGACCGTGCAACATGGAGCAAATGAAGTTTGAAGAAGATCCAGCTTATCAGGTGTGCATCTCACTTTCAATTTAATTTTTCACTTTTAACAAATGAAACCTTCGCCTGGGATGGTGGGTAACTTCTTTAACAACAACCAGAGCGCATCTCAGTCCCCAGGCATGGTTCCAGAAGATCTTTGTTGTTCTAAAAGCAAGCTGTCCGACCACGCGACTAATCTGACACAAAGAACAGTACAATAACACAAATTCCAATCGCATCACTATTTCTTTAAGCAGTTGAAACTAGGTTAAATTAATTTTGGGGAAGATTGGTTCTCGTCCAAACACTCGCACAATTTTGAGGACCGCTCAAAACAAGAGCGTCATCAGTGCGGTATTTTCAATCTAGAGTCGAGCGATTTACTTCCACCGGTCCTTATCACCGCTCAGACAACTTCCTCCTGGATACATTTCGGTCGACTGAGTCACTTGTTTTTGGAAAAGACATCAGAATTGTAAACTAATGCAGCTATGAAGGACTCTTATATAGTTTACCACTGATTCAGGTATAAAAGTAAATCAAAGATAAACAGCTTCCTCGTCCAATCAAGGAAGCGTAAAGGTAGTTTCCTTCATTAATCCCTCTGATCAGTCCTCGAATCTAAAAGTGTAATAAACTTAGTCAAAGCATTTTGTATTCCCAACAGGAGGCTTGTAGGCGATTGTTGTTCAGTGATGGCACACGAACAGCTCTTGTTATTAGCTCTCTGCTGACGCTTTTCCCCATTGGAATAATTTCTTTGGTGTTTTGGATTCTGGTAAGCACTCAGTTACATTGTTGTTGTCATTGCAAGCGCTGTTTTGAACATTTTCTAGAAAAATGTATTTATTTGTCTCGCTTAATCAATTACTTACTCACTCAAAAATTAACCCACCCACTCAACTCGCCCATACCCTCAGCCTGTTCATCCATCCATCCATCCATCCATCTTCTTTTCTGGGCATAGTTATAACGGATGCAAAACTAAATCTCTTTTTTTTTTCTTGTAGGCACGAAGGGCTGGGTCAATGGGACGCAAGAAGAGGGAAGCAGAAAACTTTCACGAGGCCGAAAACATGGCTCTGACGTCAATTTCGTTTGGATTGTGTGCCATACTAACTATTTTAATCTGCATTCCACAGTTAAAGGACGCAGGTGTCAACTGAGATGACTGTTTATAACAATTATTTGGGTTTCAAGTCAAAACGCACCAAACTGCACTTGTAATTCTTCAGTAAATTTTTCATGCAAACTCGGCGAAGACGAAGAAAAGTTTGCTATGTTCTTCCACTGCCATGTAATTCTTTAGACCTAAGCACCTTAACCCTGACTTTTCCTTAAAATACTGTTTGCACTTGTATAGTTTCTAGTCTAGTCTTAAGGCTCATAATCATTATAGCACTAAAGCTTTTGACTGGATCTGACAGTCTTCATGAGCAATTACTGAGCTCTTTATGTGTATTTTTAGGTGGCAAAAAGGGATTAAAATTGCCGGTGTAAGGATAACCCCCTCTTGTAACTAGAGATAGCGTCGGACATGGATGGCCTATGTCCTGGTTAAGGATTTTGAACCCCTCCTAATCGATTTCAGGATTGGCCCTGGCGTTCCCAGATTGTTGTTTGTTTCTGATGTTCGCCCAGCTTTCGCCCAGTCTGTTCTCTTGAACTCTAGCTGTCCTCCTGTGTAATACTGTGTACAACTCAGGTCTTCTATTTGTAGTATAGCCAGCCAAAGTGCAGATTTGTGCGTTCCTAGTTTACTGAAAACCAAAACGACGTCCACGAGGACACTTTCTCGCTATTGTCTTTTTGTAGAATTGTTGTATAGGGTTTTGCATAAACTTTGTTAAATAAAATAACATCATTATGATAACGGCTTGAGACTGTATTGCATTTATGTTTCTTAATCGGTTCTCCTACTAGACATCCCTTGTTAAGTTATGATTATGGGTTACGATGCTCGTAATGACTTTGACGTCACAAGTCGTTCAGAAGCCATGGGTGTCATCGCGGACAAAAGCATTTCATCAATTTGTGACGTGTCTCAAGGATAAATCTGGATATTTTTCCCCAAGAATTCTGGCCACTTTAGACCGCAAGGGCAATGCTATTGCAAATTCTTAATCAGGCCGTTTTAAGCAGCAAAAATGAGGGTTTTTGTCGGAGTAGTTAGTGGAATTTCGAGTCACTCTAGTACAGCCAACGAGTGTATGTGTCTATTTGCTGCTAATGGAAGACCAAGAAGTCTATAATCCTTTTGATATCCAATCTGAGCGCCAATTTCCGAAAAAACAAGGACAAAAGCAGCAGCAAAGCTGGAAAAGCAAAAATATTTATGTCCAAATAGCGCCTCCCTCCTCCCATACCATGCATTCCTGGCTCCGGCCCATTTTGTCTTTGCTCTAGCCCCTTTTTGATTGCGAAATATTAAGCATTATTGCATTTTAATAATGATAACAATGAACTTTATTAAAGTCTCATGTCTTATAGCTCAGGCACAGTGCCTTACTAATTGGGGAGACATATTGTCGCATATTGTATTTCTCTAGCTTCCTGCTTCAAGAAAAAGGCTAATGGACATAGAAAATAAAAGAAAAAATAATAACGTGGTCTTTGAAGTTGGGTGGAGTTGTTATTTAGAGAGGGGAAAACTCAGTTGACAGTCACAAAAAGAACTGATTAACTTGTGGTCTATAAATGACCATGTCATGTCTCAATGCTCCTTATTCACTGTATTCCTTTAATACTGAGGCCCAATCTGGCTTTTATATAAGCTAAGATATTGCATAAAAAATAAATATCCACAAAGGTAAACCGCTTATTATGGCAAGCACATTTAGCCACTTGGCTATGTTTGAGTTTCTGACTGCTCCTTGGTGATCTCCTCTTTTGAGTGACTCGTTGACCTGAAACCGAACGTGAAAAAAGATTATGTGAGTAAAAAATGGACACATTTGATAATAAACTTTTTGGACGCTAAAGTTTAATCAGTCTTGAACTTTTTACACACAATTGTTAGCGGATTCAATTCATGTGTACAGCTTGCTGAATGAATTTATTATTTTTTAGCGCAACTTAAGATAAAAGGAGTGTCAGTTTAGGGTAAAGAATAATTTAAAATTGTATATTAATTTTAATGATGAGTGTATTGGAAATACGTGTACGCGTCCTCTGGGATACACAGAGGATCTAACGTGGCCAGCCCGGGAGCACAAGATCAGTAAGAGAGCCAGTATCCACTACTTGATCCTTGTTTGAGAGGTAATTCTTCTCCCATAATTGGTAGCAACAAGTCTACCATGAGGAAATTTAATATCTGTTAATGAAGCAATAGCCAGTAAGGTATCAGGGTTTTTCTTCTGATTTTGACGCAATACCTAATTGATTATTTGCGATTTCTACTGCTGAGCTTTACTTTCTGGTGAACACCACTACAGTTTTTTGAAAATACTATTTGCCTACGAAATGAGAAAATTACAACAGATTCACTCTCACACCTCCTGTATTCCCGAACTTACGAGGGTTAGGATTAGGATTAGCTGTAGCTCATAAGTAAACAGACCGGTAGGCAAATGCAAAGTAACGATGGCCGAAATTATCTTACCAGATAAGTAAACACAAAGGCCATTATTCCAAGTGGTAGCGTACAAAATATGACAGAAAAAATAGAAAGTGCCACCCAGTTTGAAGGAGGAGTCGGAGCCACTACAACAGGTCTCTGAATTTAGATATACAAAAGTAAATATTACTAATGTATGTGATTAGATTTATACAAGCAAGTTATCTGCTGTTAAAACAGCGTTACATTCTTATTCGTTAAGCCGTTTATTATGACACCATGGCCAGTGACAAATCGTCAACAAAGCTTCAACTCTTGTAGTGAAGCCAGCACCTTTTAATTTCTGTTGGAAAAAGTGATCTCAGATTCTGGGGAGGAGATTTTACTTGCGAGATACAAAGAAAAAAACTCGGAACCTCCAACCAAATTCGAACTTCGAAACACATCACAAGACCGCGCCCCGTCAACGATTATGTAAAACTGTAAAATACCTGCTGCATTTGTGCAGGCTGAGCTGTCTTCACAGGTAAACCATTATGCAAGTGTGCCACTTGTGGCACAGGTGGCCCATTTGGTGTAGTAATTATAGTTGCTGCACTACTGTAAGGAGGCTGCTGAACGGTGACAGGTGGGGCATGGTACTGCCGTGGTTGAACTTGGTAACCGTGCTAAAATAATTGCCACAATGCAAAGTACAAAAATTAAACACTGTTTTATCACTGGGCTATCTATCATTAAGATCCATCAAGGTTTGAACATAATCAATGAGCTTTTGATTTAAGAAAAAATATCTGTTAGGAAGTTCAACGCAAAGAAGCGAAAACAGAATACCACGCGAGTCAGAGGGATATTTATCAAAATCAGTTAAATTCGTGTGCTTTTAATGAAAAAAGCTTTACTCCGAGTAGATTCCGTGAAAAATGAAAAGATTGGTACAACTAGGTACCTTTTTTTAAAGAATATCCCTCCCTATCTTTTAACTTTATGATCGGTGAGATTTAACTACTGCTCACGCCTTTTACTTTTTACGGCGGTTGAGCCGATGTTTACTCCGGCCCCAAATAAAAACGTTAAGGCCAAATAATACAAGAAGCGTGTGTCATCAGTGCATGGACATTTCGATGAAGATTTCTCCAGCTTGTGATAATTTTTATTTCTTTTTGCCTGTTGGCGCATTAAAAACGTTACAATGGTCTTAAGACATAGTCTTACATTGGTATATGACGTAGTAGAAACTTGGACTGATTGTTGACCAGTAGGTTGTGCTGTCTGAAATGGGACGCCAGACTGTGCCAACACAACACCACCAAAGTTCGGTCGAGCCTGAGAATTTCCTTGAAGTTGGACGCCAGGCTGTGCCAATACAACACCACCAAGCTTCGGTCGAGCCTGAGAAGTTGCGGACAGTATCTGCCTTGCTAGTCGAGTAGGAAACAGAATCTGACCCAAATCAATTCCACCAGTGTCGCCTCCCACGTTAAGCCCTAGATTTGCGTCAATGCTCAATCCGCCATCGCAGCTTGAACCTTGTGACATAGGTTTCAAGTTCAAGAGTCAAGTTTATTGTTTTGCCATAAGATTTGCGAAGCAGAAGAAGTTGTAAATATTAAAAAGCTAATGGGGAGGAGGCCCAAAGGAAACCACCAGGCTTAAAAGGAATAGGCTTCCTCAAAAGAATTATAATAACGAAGTAAACTGAGAGGTATACATGCCGCAAAATCAATGAAAGAGCTACAGTAAATATTAAAATATATTATTAGAGAGTTAGTTCGGCGAAAAAATGTCAAGCGAAGATAATAAGGAAAAGATTCCTATTCCGTTTACCAATCAAAAACGTGAACATTTGTTTCGCCCCCATGTAAGGCGATCCAAGACAGTCTTGGATTATATTCTGAATTCCTGAGCTACGGGATTCCGAATTCTTTGTCAGTGGAACTTGGATTCGGGATTCCAGTTATTAGCGGGATTCCGGATCCGGATTCCACAAGCAAAAATTTCCCAGATTCCGGAATCTGCATTACCTTGCATGAGGCAATTTCTTCAGAGACCAAGCAGTTAGTTCGCTGCACTATTTCCATACAAATATACAAAAGAACTTGTTACCTGAGAAGTCGAGTGCCAAATCCTCCATGATTTGCCTTGCCTGTATCACTGGCTGTAAGCAATGTTCGGTAAGCTGTTATTTGCAAATGAACTACTGACACATAGATTTACACAGGGAAAATATAAACGATAAAAAAGTATTGAACCTGTACATGCAGTGCAAGTGCTTGTTTTATGCCTCACTCTCTTTAATGTTTCCGCACAGCGGCTTTAGATTGCCATGCCTGTGTGTCTCAGCTTAAGAGCTGCCCCCTCTGCCTCATTGACGGAAACTGCGTTCTAACATTTCATCCACTTTCTTTCCAGGCTTATGAAGGCCCCCTTTTTTATGGGAAGAAATTAACTATAATGTTTTTGATCTTCTGCTGCGTGACCTCAAAATTAATGACTTGTAGATTTTTTTATGGAGAATTGATACCGTCATCTTCGCTTAATTAAATAAGTCCCTCCGTCTATTAAGCCCCTACCCCACCCCCGTAAACATGCTTGAAATAAATAAGCGTCCCAGGGGGCTTAATACTGGAGAAGATTCACGGTAGGTCACATGACAAGCATTGTTATCTTTTCTGCAAACATAAACCATTTTTATATTTTTAAAAAAGCTTTACTGAAACATTTTTTTTGAACACAAATTCGAAAATTCCGTGGTTTCTGCTACAAATGAGTTAAAGCTAACCATCAGTCGACAAACATGTGCCAAGAGGAAAAAAGAGAAAGCTTTTAAAGATAAATAATTTTGAAAAAATAGGAAAAAAAGACAAAAACAAAAATCTTTAGGGGTTGTTATCAACACTACGTTCGATAAATTTGGCTCTTAAGATTCACGCAGGTATGGATCCAACATGCTTGAACGCAGTAACGTCAGTTATATTGACTATTGAGTACTTTAACCACTGAATTTTTAGTCGAATTACTTCCTTAGTCCATTCGTCCTTTTAAGCCGCTTTTGCAGTCATGGCACAGTGGCGCCGTAAACAATTTTAATTTGTTTAAAAACAGAATAACTGGAAAAAGAGAGAGATCAAGAGCTGCAGAAGGAGTGATGTGTGCGGCTCATCCCGATACACCGGCCGTGTGGCCATATTCAATTTTGCCTTTGTGACGATCGATTGGTCTTTCCATTTGATTTCATAATGCCTACTTGAGACTAGATGGCGCTTATGCACAAGGACGGCCAGTCCGCAACTTGTGCTGCAAGGAATATTGGCTGTGAGCGCGGAAACGTTACTCACAGGACGATCGTTTAATCCCACTTTAGGACAGAAAATTCTTGACGCGCTTTAAGAACTTTTGCTACAATAATGAAGCATTTATTGAAGCGAAGCGATGAGACGTTAACGATGTTAAAAAAGAAGCGATACGTAGCGAAGCGATGAATAAGCGGTGTAGACGAATTCGAAGGAAGCGATTTACAAAGCCGTTTCGAAAACTAAGAAATAAATACAACGAAAACTATAGTTATATTAACTAGAAACTACCTTAAAAATACGAAAACAAACTTTGAATTTCATGAATACGATGCCAAAAAAGGCTTTATAAAATGTAACATGCACAAAGTGAAAAGACTCACGTCTGTGTCCGCCTGTGTTCGCGTTAGGGATTTCACAGCGTTGACGTTGAGCCATAGTTTGATCTTAGCACGATGACACGTTGACTAGAACTGAAAAAGTTTCATGAGCACGTTCGACAATGCTAACTAGTACCAAGGATAATAGATTTCTTTGTTTGTAAATCATACGTAGGCAAGTATACCCACGGCAAAAACCACAAATACTATAACATAAAAACTCAAAAGAAACTACAAAGGGTTCGAAAGGAAATACGAAAACCAGAAAATATTTGGCAGTAACATTCCCGGTCCCTTAAACACTACAAGTTGTTTAACACTATAAAAATCAGGATAAACAGAAAACTAAGCAAACAGAAGTTTCCTCACCGAGTTGCTCTAATTAAGCCCTGCGAAAGACAGCAAACGATAATGAAGAAGAATACAGAAGTACTGTTGCAAGTACTGTTTGGCATCATCCATTATCACACTGAATTACAGAAAAACCTCGCCAGCAAAACATCGACTGGAAATTCAATCCCCCTACTACAAGTCTGGGAAAGACAAATGCGGACGGCACGTCGAATTCTTGATACTTTATTACGTGAACACGGAAGTCGTATAGATTATGATTTAGGTGTTCAATACGGCCGACGATTTCTGGAGTGCGA
The DNA here is from genome assembly GCA_964035525.1 of Porites cylindrica. NCBI lineage: Eukaryota > Metazoa > Cnidaria > Anthozoa > Scleractinia > Poritidae > Porites > Porites cylindrica. Next base: position 958,992 of record OZ037778.1, on the reverse strand, counting down.
ATCTGTTTGGTGTCGGCAGGAATCTCTTGTCTTGTGTAGGCTCTTGGAAGTTGAACAGGATTTTTGCCGTTCAAGTCAGTTACAACAAGATCTTTGACAATGGCGCTGTCTACAAGGCTCTGGCCATGCATGGTTCCTAATTGAATCTTCATAACGGTACTTGTAGCCACAAGGCGCGTCTTGAGACGCTCGGTGATAAGCATCCTGCGCTTCCATTATCATAGAACGCATACGTCTTCACTGCCTTGTTGGTGCCTTTCTGTCAGTACCACAGGGAGAATGGTCTGCAGCAGGATATCGTTTTCAAGATTAGACTCTTGGGGGATGTCCACACATGCATTGTTCACCTTCAGCGGTTTATCGTTGCCAGTCGTTTCTCTGCTAACGGCGCCACTTTCTTTGTCAAGGGAGAAGCCTTCTATATGGAGTAGAGTGGGGTGTGGCCTTTTGCATTTCTTGCATGTTCTCTTTTTTGTGCAATTCTTCGAAAGACGATTTTTGCTGTAATAAGCATAACAGAGCGCTTTTTCCGATAAGAAGGACTTCCTTTGTTCCACGGAATTGTTCTTGTAGGCATCCACAATCTTCCAAGTCATGTGACTTTTCGCACAGGGGACATCTTCGTGCGCTAACGTTTTGGTTTGAAGACCCGGTCCCGTGTGAAGACGGAGGCTTGGGGACGGTATCCAAACCGGTGACAAAACTATCGAATTTAGACTTGAAGGGTGGGAACCCTTTGCTGCTCTGTGGAGGGCCGTTTCTCCGTTGTCTTGTCTTATTAAGCGCTTTTTTGCCTTAAACTGGATCATTCGCAGACTCGCAGCATATTCTAAGAATTCTACTAGTTCTGCGAAGCCCGCAACCAACCGTGCTCCGCCTCCTTTGTAGATTGATAGTCGGTCAAGATAGCCGCCTGAAGCGCTCCTTCTCGACCAACTTACGGAAAAATAAGGGCACTGTGAACAGTCTAACCCTTGGCAACACTGAGTGCTTTTGATGGGAAATCTTGTTTTTGATTTGAAAATTCGGATATCGGAAATGCAATAAAACACCTTATCCAAAATGGATTTCAAAGCCAAGATATTCGTTCTCAAGGTGGATTTCAATCAAGAAGTCCAACTCGGGATTTCATTAAATTACTCGGTCTTTACTGTTGTTTTTAGGAAATACGAAAAAGGAATTGCAAAAAGGTTCTTGTGAACAGTGGTCTTTTTCTTCTTATTACAATGCGCAGCTGTTCATGTGGAAAACATATTTGCCAATTTCCCCGGAAAAAGAGATGAAAAAAAAATTGGACTTGGATTACTTGAGTCTGATTCTCTAGTAAACGAACCTGACATGGATTTTTGATGTAATTTGGTGCACTGGTTTAACAAGTCAAGAGAAAGTTATAAGAGGGGGTCACCCTGCTCTATTTCACGGTACAGTGCTGCTAAAAATACGGCTATTTAGTCACCTTTGCTAATACCTGCTCGCAGCCCAAAACTTGTATACAAAAAGGCGCCATGATGATGCCTCTGCGTGATAAGGCACGCGGTTTGACTTTATTCTGTTGTTTATCCGCTTTAGCCACTTGCAAAAGGACGCAACATTGTTGGCTAACAACTCCCAACATTGTAGGATGTTACAGTTGCGTCCATTTGCACACCCTGTTGCACACTCCATTTGCACACCCTGTTGCATGTTGTTGAGTGTTAGTGGGAGTTGTTGCGCAAAGTTTGAAACTGGTCAAACGTTTGAGCCAATAACTCCCAACATTTCTTTTGTTCCGTATCTCCAAAGCGTAACGCAACAATATTGGATCCGTTTACACAGCTCTTCCAACATTGCTGGGGCCACGCACGCGCCAAAGATGGCTGTCGAATTCTTATGGGGTTGTATCCTTGCCATTATGCACTGCAGGTGCAAACACTGTTGGGAGTTGTTCCATCCGTTTTCACACCACTGCAACACGGACGCAACAACAGTCTTTGTATTAGGGACCTTAAGCAAAGACGTTTTTGAGCGACGCACGTCAACCGGAAGTGAGGCCTTCTCCCTCTTTATATGCCCTGACGCTAACAAACTTGTATTGCTGAGTTTCTTTTCTCTTTTAAAGACGATTTACCCGACAGTTTCAACCAAACCACTCCCCAGTGATGCAAAAAGTTCACTTCCGGTTGACGTCCGTCGCTTAAAAACGCTGTTGCTTAAGCTCCCTATTGTTGGCCCAACAATGTTGGGAGTTGTTGCGTCCGTTTGCCAGAAGCTCAACGTATCAGAAAAATGTCTTTTGATGACTTTGTTTCTAGTTGACGCTTCAAAGTAGACTTAATATGTTTGCCGGTAGTTCGACTCACCACAGTTAAAACCTTAATTTGCAATTTAAAAATGATGTTTCTTTAGAAGCTCTCATTTTCACGGCCGCTGTCATATGTGCAGAATGAGATGCGCAGTGCAAAACTTACACTGACCTTAATTGAAATTGAACTTGAGGATGCATTTCTCGTCATTGAAATCCGTTTTTCGAGTTCATGTTTGAATTTCAAAATCTAAATCCAGATTTCCCAATGACAAGCACCCACATAGTTCCGAGCAGTATAATTTTGCACTTTTTAAAGAATCCATTGAAAATAATGTTAAAAATATCTTATAAATAATTTGTCAATTTTTGGTCAACAGTTGCTGAAACGAAAACCGTACTTTCCCACTTGTTTGTATCTTAGGAATCTTGTAATCTGACCGAGCAACATGGAGCAAATGAAGTTTGAAGAAGATCCAGCTTATCAGGTGTGCACCTAACTTTCAATTTAATTTTTCACTTTTAACAAATGAAACCTTCGCCTGGGATGGTGGGTAACTTCTTTAACACCAACCAGAGCGCATCTCAGTCCCCAGGCAGGGTTTCAGAAGATCTTTGTTGTTCTAAAAGCAAGCTGTCTGACCACGCGACTAATCTGACACAAAGAACAGTACAATAACACAAATTCCAATCGCATCACTATTTCTTCAAGCCGTTGAAACTAGGTTAAATTAATTTTGGGGAAGATTGGTTCTCGTCCAAACACTCGCACAATTTTGAGGACCGCTCAAAACAAGAGCGTCATCAGTGCGGTATTTTCAATCTAGAGTCGAGCGATTTACCTCCACCGGTCCTTATCACCGCTCAGACAACTTCCTCCTGGATACATTTCGGTCGACTGAGTCACTTGTTTTTGGAAAAGACATCAGAATTGTAAACTAATGCAGCTATGACGGACTCTTATATAGTTTACCACTGATTCAGGTATAAAAGTAAATCAAAGATAAACAGCTTCCTCGTCCAATCAAGGAAGCGAAAAGGTAGTGTTTCCTTTATTAATCCCTCTGATCAGTCCTCGAATCTAAAAGTGTAATAAACTTAGTCAAAGCATTTTGTATTCCCAACAGGAGGCTTGCAGGCGATTGTTGTTCAGTGATGGCACACGAACAGCTCTTGTTATTAGCTCTCTGCTGACGCTTTTCCCCATTGGAATAATTTCTTTGGTGTTTTGGATTCTGGTAAGCACTCAGTTACATTGTTATTGGAAGCGCTGTTTTGAACATTTTCTAAAAAATGCTTTTATTTGTCTCGATTAATCAAAAATTAACCCAGCCACTCAACTCGCTCATATATACCCTCAGTCTGTTCATCCATCCATCCATCCATCCATCCATCCATCCATCTTCTTTTTCTGGGCACAGGTATAACGGATGCAAAACTAAATCTCTTTTTTTTCTTGTAGGCACGAAGGGCTGGGTCAATGGGACGCAAGAAGAGGGAAGCAGAAAACTTTCACGAGGCCGAAAACATGGCTCTGACGTCAATTTCGTTTGGATTGTGTGCCATACTAACTATTTTAATCTGCATTCCACAGTTAAAGGACGCAGGTGTCAAGTGAGATGACCGTTTATAACGATTATTTGGGTTTCAGGTCAAAACTCACCAAACTGCACTTGTAATTCTTCAGTAAATTTTTCATGCAAACTCGGCGAAGACGAAGAAAAGTTTGCTATGTTTTTCCACTGCCATGTAATTCTTTAGACCTAAGCACCTTAACCCTGACTTTTCCTTAAAATACTGTTTTCACTTGTATACTTACTAGTCTAGTCTTAAGGCTCATAATCATTATAGCACTAAAGCTTTTGACTGGATCTGACAGTCTTCATAAGCAATTACTGAGCTCTTTATGTGTATTTTTAGGTGGCAAAAAGGGATTAAAATTGCCGGTGTAATGATAACCCCCTCTTGTAACTAGAGATAGCGTCGGACATGGATGGCCTATGTACTGGTTAAGGATTTTGAACCCCTCCTAATCGATTTCAGGATTGGCCCTGGCGTTCCCAGATTGTTGTTTGTTTCTGATGTTCGCCCAGCTTTCGCCCAGTCTGTTCTCTGGAACCCTAGCTGTCCTCCTGTGTAATACTGTTTACAACTCAGTTCTTGTATTTGCAGTATAGCCAGCTAAAGTGCAGATTTGTGCGTTCCTAGTTTACTGAAAACCAAAACGACGTCCACCAGGACACTTTCTCGCTATTGTCTTTTTGTAGAATTGTTGTATGGGTTTTTGCAGAAACTTTGTTAAATAAAATAACATCATTATGATAACGGCTTGAGGCTGTATTGCATTTATGTTTCTTAATCGGTTCTCCTATTAGACATCCCTTGTTAAGTTATGATTATGGGTTAAAAGGCTCGTAAATTCTTAATCAGGCCGTTTTAAGTAGCAAAAATAGGGGTTCTTGTCGGAGTAGTTAGTGGAATTTCGAGTCATTCAAGTACAGCCAACGAGTGTATGTGTACAGCCAACGAGTGTATAATCCTTTGGATATCCAATTTGAGCACCAATTTCCGAAAAAATGAGGACAAAAGCAGCAGCAAAGCTGGGAAAGCAAAAATATTTATGTCCAAATAGCGCCTCCCTCCTCTCATACCGTGCATTCCTTGCTCCGGCCCATTTTGTCTTTTTCTTTAGCCCCTTTTTGATTGCGAAATACTCAGCATTATTGCATAATAATAATAACAATGAACTTTATTAAAGTCTCATGTCTTATAGCTCAGGCACAGTGCCTTACTAATTGGGGAGACATATTGTCGCATATTGTATTTCTATAGCTTCCTGCTTCAAGAAAAAGGCTAATGGACCTAGAAAATTAAAGAAAAAAGGAAAAATAATAACGTGGTCTTTGAAGTTGGGTGGAGTTGTTCTTTAGAGAGGGGAAGACTTAACAGTCACAAAAAGAACTGATTATTTTGTGGTCTATAAATGACCATGTCATGTCTCAATGTTCCGTATTCCTTTTATACTGAGCCCCAATTTAGCTTCTATATAAGCTAATATATTACATAAAAAATAAATATCCACAAAGGTAAACCGCTCATTATGGCAAGCACATTTAGCCACTTAGCAGCGTTGGAGTTTCTGACTGCTTCTTGGTGATCTCCTCTTTTGAGTGACTCGTTGACCTGAAACCGAACGTGAAAAAAAGATTATGGGAGTAAAAAATGGACACATTTGATAGTAAACTTCTTGGACGCTAAAGTTTAATCAGTTTACACACAATTGTTAGCGGATTCAATTCATCGTGTATAGGTTGCTATAATGAACTTATTACTTTTCTAGCGCAACTTAAGATGAAAGGAGTGTCAGTTCAGGGTAAAGAATAATTTAAAAATTGTCCATTAGTTTTCTAATTTGTTGGAAATGATGACTACATTCGAAATACGTGTACGTGTCCTCTGGGATACGCAGAGGATCTAACATGGCCAGGTGGGCACAAGATCAGTAAGAGAGCCTGTACCCACTTCTTGTTCCTTTTTGCGATTTCTGCTGCTGAGCTTTACTTTCTGGTGAACACCACTACAGTTTTTTAAGAATACTATTTGCCTACGAAATGAGAAAAATACAACAGATTCACTCTCACACCTCCTGTATTCCCAAACTTACGAGGGTTAGGGTTAGGATTAGCTGTAGCTCATAAGTAAACAGACCGGTAGGCAAATTGAAAGTAACGATAGTCGAAATTATCTTACCAGATAAGAGAACACAAAGGCTATTATTCCAAGTGGCGTACAAAATATGACAGAAAAAATAGAAAGTGCCATCCAGTTTGGAGAAGACGTCGGAGCCACTACAACAGGTCTCTAAGTTTAGATATACAGAAGTAAATATTAGTAGTGCACGTGATTAGATTTATACAAGCAAGTTATCTGCTGTTAAAACAGCTTTACATTCTTGTTCGTTAAGCCGTTTATTATGACACCAGGGACAAATCGTCAACAAAGCTTCAATTCTTGTAGTGAAGCCAGCACCTTTTAATTTCTGTTGGAAAAAAGTGATCTCAGATTCTGGGGAGGAGATTTTACTTGCGAGATACAAAGAAAAAAACTCTGAACCTCCAACCGAATTCCGGAACTTCGAAACACATCACGCGACCGCGCCCCGTCAACGATTATGTAAAACTGTAAAATACCTGCTGCATTTGTGCAAGCTGAGCTGTCGGCACAGGTAAACCATTATGCATGTGTACCACTTGTGGCACAGGTGGTCCATTTAGTGTACAAAGAAAAAAACTCTGAACCTCCAACCGAATTCCGGAACTTCGAAACACATCACACGACCGCGCCCCGTCAACGATTATGTAAAACTGTAAAATACCTGCTGCATTTGTGCAAGCTGAGCTGTCTGCACAGGAAAACCATTATGCATGTGTGCCACTTGTGGCGCAGGTGGCCCATGTGGTGTAGTAATTACAGTTGCTGCACCACTGTAAGGAGGCTGCTGAAGGGTAAAAGGTGGGGCATGGTACGGCGGTGGTTGAACTTGGTAACCGTGCTAAAATAATTGCCACAATGCAAAGTACAAAAATTAAACACTGTTTTATCACTGTGCTATCTATCATTAAAATCCATTAAGGTTTGAACATAATCAATGAGTTTTTGATTTAAGAAAAAAGATCTGTTAGGAAGTTTAACGCAAAGAAACGAAAACAGAATACCACGCGAGTCAGAGGGATATTTATCAAAATCAGTTAAATTCGTGTGCTTTTGATGAAAAAAACTTTTTACTTCTTGTAGATTCCGTGAAAAATGAAAAGATTGCGACAACTAGGTACCTTTTTTTGAAGAATATCCCTCCCTATTTTTTAACTTCATGGTAGGTGAGATGTAACTACTGCTCACTCCTTTTACTTTTTACGGCGGTTGAGCCGATGTTTACTCCGGCCCTATGTAAAAACATGAAGGCCAAATAATACAAGAAGCGTGTGTCATCAGTACAGTGCATCGACATTTCGATGAAGATTGGGAAAGAGTACCTTATTTCTCCAGCTTGTGATAATTTTTATTTCTTTTTACCTGTTGGCGCATTAAAAAACGTTACAACGGTCTTAAGACGTAGTCTTACATTGGTATATGACGTAGTGGAAACTTGGACTGATTGTTGACCAGTAGGTTGTGCTGTCTGAAATGGGACGCCAGATTGTGCCAACACAACACCACCAAGGTTCGGTCGAGCCTGAGAATTTCCTTGAAGTGGGACGCCAGGCTGTGCCAATACAACACCACCAAGGTTCGGTCGAGCCTGAGATGTGCCTTGAAGTTGGATGCCAGGTTGTGCCAATACAACACCACCAAGGTTCGGTCGAGCCTGAGAAGTTCCAGACAGTATCTGCCTTGCTTGTCGATTAGGAAACTGAATCTGACCCAAATCAATTCCACCAGTGTCGCCTCCCAGGTTAAGCTCTAGATTTGCGTCAATGCTCAATTCCCCATCGCAGCTTAAACCTTATGACATAGGTTTCAAGTTCATGAGTCAAGTTTATTGCTTTGCCATAAGATATGCAAAGCAGAAGAAGTTCTAAATCTTAAAAAGCTAATGGCGAGGAAGCCCAAAGGAAACCACCAGGATTACAGTCAAAAAAGGTCAAGCGTACCCCCCAAGATTCTATTAATGGGATTTTGGGGGGTACGCTTGACATGGCTTGACTGTAAAAGGAATAGTCTCCCTCAAAAAAAATAACGAAGTAAACTGAGAGGTAAAATCAATGAAAGAGCTACAGTAAATTTTATAATATATTTTTTTCCAAGCTTGCGAGCGGGCGGAATCCTCAAAATCCTGCAATCTGATTGGTTCCGCCGAGAGCAGGCGGTATTTTACGATCTTGGCCACCGTTGGCAGTTTCATTGCCAATTTTTTTTGTTGTTTGTGAATGAGAAAAACCGTCATTTTCAAACCATTTTTCTTTTAATGACTTACGCTGCTATTAGCATTAGCTAGGAAATTATTATTCAGACAAAAAATCTGAGGGCAGAATCAAGCAAGTCAGCCACGAAAACTGCTAAAGTAGGCAAAACAGGTGGCTCGTGATGTCGGCTCACTAGCTTTATAATTAACCGCGCTTTAAGTACTGCAAGTGCTTACAGTACTGCTTTTATGCACCATTTATTGGACATTTTTGCTCTGTTTGTAGTTTTGTTTTCCATTTTTTCTGTATGAATAGTCTAGATTCTGTCGTTTTTCATTGAATTTTGCCACGCTAGTTTTCTACTTATCAGAAAAGGTTGTTGAAGGCGGCTTTTGAACTTTAGAGTTCGCATGTTTGTGAAAAGCGCAGTAAAGCAATTTTTGAATTATTCAGCCGAAAAAAATCCTTGCTTTTTTTTCCTGGGGGTTTTAATATCAAGCTCGTCAATTCTGTTAACCTTGTTTGACGCCATCAGATTATAAATTGTCTATCAAGACACAAAAACCTTTCGTTATTCTAAAAGAGAGCAGTATAAGGGACCGTTCATTTTTTATGAGAGAGGAGGGGGCTGGTGGGATTTGGGGGGGGGGCACTCGAAAAAAATTGGCTTGAAAGGGGGGGGGGCAGCCGAGAAAAAAATGAAGGAAAGGGGGGGGGGTCGGACGAAAAAATTAGATTAAAAATAGGATAAGAGATGTTTACAAATGGAAGAAAAATTGTGCTCTTTTATTTATAACAAATATGCTAAAACAGTTCCAGGGTAACAAGAAAACTTCTCAACAGCTTTTATATTTTATAAGGACAGTGAACGTACCATAATAACAGTCTTGAATAGCAACAACTTTCTTTTCATTCATAAAAATGTTGTTGTCAAGCTCATATAATTAAAACCAATAATTTGAGTCCTGAATTGGAACTGACCTCGTTACCAGAGCTTTTCTCTGAGAAATTTAATGGGAGGGGCATGAAACTACTACGAGGTGTCCCCCTCCTCATTTTCGACGTTCTCTTCGATCTCGTCGTCGCTGTGTTCCTCTTCTTCTTCCTCCTGTTCTTCTTCGTTGTCTTCCTCTTCTTCCTCTTCTTCGTCGTTTTCTTCTTCCTCTTTGTTCGTGTCTCCGACGTTTGAGCTTTGTTGAGCTAATTCCCCTGAAACCTTGGCTGCTTCCACAGTACCACTACCTTCCTTATCAGCAGACCCCAAATGAGGGGCGTGATCCAGACGATTGGCAACCAAGAGTCCAGTTGAAAAAGGCACATGCCAGTGGTAGCGTAGTTTTGTCTGACCCAGAGAGCGTAACTAGAATTGGAGACAAATTCGTTGTGAAACCAAAGTTTCCAGCATCTTGAGGTCATAGAGTTTAAAAAAAAGAAGAGACTGGCGGAAAGGGCAAGGGAAAGTAGGGAGGCAAGAGAAAAGTCCTATGATGATTATCATTGGGCTACTTTGTGCGAAGATGCCGCCAAGCTAAAAAAGCTCCGTGTGCCAGAATTGAACAAATACTTACAACATCATGGGCTATTAAAACAGCATCAGAAGAGCAGCAAGAATGACAAAGTGAAGACAATTATGGGACACTTCCTGCAGATGAATACTCTCAGAACAGGTCAAGCCTAAGTGAGAGGCAGCAATGAATCAGGTCAACTAGACAGCAGTGGTGAAAGCAGTGAGGGAGAAGAAACTGATGATGATTACAAGAGTGATGCCTCTGACTCTGAAGACGACTCAAATGATGTCGTTCTTGCTTTTATCGCCTCAGACGAGGAATATGTAGACGAGCGGCCAGCTACAACACGCTCAGGACGAGCAGTAACAAGAAGAGCTGAAATTGACTTTTCATTCTTTTGAGTGAGGATTTGTTAAAAACAGCTTTCTAGCTTTCTGCTTTCTTTCACTAAATTACGTGAAATGTAGCAAAACGAAATTTTAATGCAGTAACTTCTTTTAATACCTTATGTATTTTTTTATTCATGGGGGGGGGGGGGGGGGGGCTTCCAAAAAATTACTCTGATGAGGAGGGGGGGCTATGCGAAAAAAATCGGAAATTGGGGGGGGGGGGGGTCATACAATTTTCAAATTACACTCCTCCAAATCCCACCAGCCCCCCCTACCCCATAAAAAATGAACGGTCCCTAAAGTGCAATAATATAAATTACAGAGCTAAAAATCATGTTGTAATGTTTTGTTTTGGTTTGCAATCGATTGCGCGCTTCATCAACGAACTCGTCCTACTTCAACACACATAGGTTGGAGAATGAAGGAAAATTTTTTTGATACTTTTAAATCTCTGCAGTAGGATAAAAATAAAAATGTTATTCACCGACCTAGGTCGGTCCGTATTGGGAGAAACTGTGCCCTCTGTTTGAGTACCGCCCTAAAGGAACTCCCAGCCGGTGAATAACATATATATTATTAGATAATTAGTTAGGCTAAAAATGTCAAGCAAAGATAATAAAGAAAAGATTCCCATTCCGTTAACCAATAGAAAACGCGAACATTTCTTTGGCCCCCGTGTAAGGTGATCCAAGACAGTCTTGGATTATATTCTGAATCCCACGTTGTGGATTCCAGAGCTACTGGTTTTCGAATTTTTTGTCACTGGAACTTGGATTCCGGATTCCGGATTCTACCAGCAGAACTTTCCGGGATTCCAGAATCTGCATTACCTTGCTTGACGCAATTTCTTCAGAGGCCGAGCAGTCTGCTCGTTGCACTGTTCCCACACAAATATACAAAAGGATTTGTTACCTGAGAAGTCGAGTTGCAAATCCTCCATGGCTTACCTTGCCTGTATTCCTGGCACCTTTCAAAGGTGATTAATGTTCTGTAAGCTGTTATTTGCAAATAAACTACACGTAGATTTACACAGGGACAATATAAACAATCAAAACATTATTGAACTTGACGCTACTTATGACTTCACATCTCGTAACTATAGCAACCATCAGTCGATAAACATGTTCCAGGAGGAAAAAAGGGACCGCTTCTAAAGATAAATAATATTGAAAACAAAAAAGAAAAAAACGTTCTTTAGGGGTTGCCATCAACAATACGTTCGATAAATTTGGCTCTTAAAATTCACGCAGATGTGGATCCGACATGCTTGAACGCTGTAACGTTAGTTATATTGACTGAATACTTTAACCACTGAATTTTTAGTCGAATTACTTCCTTAGTCCATTCGTCCTTTTAAGCCGCTTTTGCGTGTCACAGTGGCGCCGTAAACAAAAAAAGGCGAATAGTAATAAATTTTAACGTGTTTAAAAAACAGAATAACTGAAAAAAAGAGAGAGATCAAGAGCTACAGAAGCACTGATCTGTGCAGCTCATCCTGATACACCGGAAGTTATGTAGCTTGGCCAAGTTCAATTTTGCCTTTGTGACAATCGATTGGTCTTTCCATTTGATTTCATAATGCCTACATGTCTTATAATTCTAGATTTTCTTAAGTCTGAAAAAAGCAAAAACTGAAATGACTACTTACCAATAAGACTTAGCTGGCAGGGACAGTTCTTTGAGACTAGATTTTGCGCTTATGCACAGGAACTGCCAGTCCGCAACTTGTGCTGCAAGGAATATTGGCTTTTAATAGAATTGCGGCTAGGTTACATTTTAATTGTCAACAATCACCTAGGAATGCATGCAGAAACAAATAAATAAACCAACAACGGACGCCGACACTAAAAGCTAGCCATATTACTGCTGCCGTTACAGTATTCTTGGTGAAACGACGGTGGAACGCAGTTGACGCAGTTGTATTATATAACATAAACAGACCTTTTAAAATAGCAGAAAGGCCACCTCACAGTTCCGGGTCTTCTGCGAAGAGTCATTATTTTTTGGAGTGGCTGACTGTATAATTTTTTTTTCTAGGCAAGGGAAATTGTTTTTAGCGCAGTCAGTTGTCATTCGTTTGTTAAAGAACTGCACCTTTGATATCTAAGTGGTTTTTGCAGTTATATTTAATATACGCAATAGCGATGATCCCACTAAGCTAGCAAACGAATTTGGCACCTTCTTCCTAAAAAAAAATCGATATCTTTTTAGGAAAATCTTGACAAGTTTCAAGTTCAAGAACCTCGACTTCTTCCTGTTACTCCTAAGGAGAATCTAAAGAGTATTCCTCGCCATCCATAGAAGAAGTGTGTAATATTGTTCGAGAATCCTCCACTAATGCCTCTTGTCGGTTGGATCAGGCTGTTCCTACTTGGCTAGTGAAGTCCTGTCTTGATGTATTAGCGCCCTCTATCACTGAGATGGTTAATCTCTCTCTTCTCAGTGGTCACATTCCAGAAAATTGGACAACCGCTCATTGATTGTCATCCCTCTGTTGAAAAAACCTGGACTTGATTTGGTCTACAAAAATTTCCGTTCAGTGAGAAATCGTCCATTCATTTCTAAGTTAGAGGAAACGGCTGCACTTCAACAACTTCTCGTCCACTTTGAAAAAAATGCTCCTCTTCCTAAATTCCAGTCCGGCGTCCGTAAGTTTCACTCGACAGAGACTGCTCTAATAAAGGTTCAAAACGACATCTTGATGAGTATGGATTATAGTGACACTTCACGTACTCTTGGACCGCCTTAGTGCTGCTTTTGATAGCTTTGAACATTCCATTCTTCCGAATAACTTGCAACAGGACTTTGGAGTCGTCGGGTCTGCTTTAAATTGGTTCGAATCATTTCTGTCTGGTCGCAAAGAACGTATACTTGTTGGTGATAAGACTTCTCACGACTTTAATCTGAACTGTGCAGTCCCCCAGGGCAGTTGCATGGGGCCTATTTTATTTACTCTCTACGTCTTCCCCCCTTTTAACATTATTCTCAACACCTCCATTCCATCCATGGTTATGCTGACGACACTCAGTTTTACCTCTCTTTCCGACCTCCCTCTATCCATTGGGATATTAGCGCTGTCTCTGTGATTGAGAAGTGCATTGCTGACGTTCGCTCCTGCTTCATTGCGAATCGTTTAATGATCAATGACGCAAAAACTGAATTCTTTAACCACTGGCACCCGACAACAACTTGAAAAAACATCGATTGAATCTATTACCATTGGTAACACGGTCATTAAACCTTTAGAAAGCGTCCGGAACCTTGGGTACTGGTTCAATGCAGATATGCGAATGAATGTTCATATAGGCAAGATTTGTAGCAGGGCTTTTCGCGGACTATTCAGCATAAGACAGATCAGAACATTCCTCACCGTGCAATCGACAAAGACACTGATCCATGCCTTTGTATCTTCGCACCTAGATTGCTGTAACGACTTCTTTTTGATCTACCTAAATATCAACTCGATCGTTTACAGAAAGTTTACAATGCTGCCGCTAGAGTGATTTTTCAGATGGCTAAATTTGATCATATCAGACCCGCACTTATCGACCTACGCGCTGCATACAATTCCAGTAACTTTCCGAGCTCAATTCAAATTGCTCATTTTTGTTTACAAGTCGCTACACAAACAAAGCCCACCCTACATTAAAGATCTTTTGTCCATGAAACCAGCTGCTAATTATGCACTTTGCTCGTCTGCACAATCTCTCCTCAGTGTTCTTTCCTAAAGTCAGCTGCTCTGCACTTGGGGATTGAGCCTTTGCTCATGCTGCACCTGTTTTATAGAACTCGCTGCCATCAACAATTAGAACAAGTAGCAGCCTCGCCATTTTAAAACATTTCTTATTAGGAAAGCTTATGATTTATTGGAATAGCTATGAATGTTTAGAGCTTTGAATATTTTAATTTTAATTTTCTATAAAATTTTAGATTTTCATTTTTTACATTTTAGCATAGAAAGGAAATTTATTATTATTATTATTATTAGCTTTTCAGGATTTTTTTAATGTAAGGCGCTTCTGAATACTTTATAGTTCTAGCGCCATACAAATTCATTATCGTTATTACTCACCCCTCCCCCACCCCCCCAGCCTTCAAAACAACATTATAGTCAGTTTCCTGTTTTGCGCAGACAAAAAAAGATGTTCCCAGTGCCTAGCCAAATTAATGGCATTACAAAGATAAACATGTACCGGTATTCTTGACTTGTCCTAATCTCGACCGTTCTAATCTGGACCAGCTTCAGGTGAAAAAAAGTTCAGTTAAGCGACACTAGTTCTTCCTTTAGAACGCAGTTCCCTAGAGCTCAGGACCATGCTGTTGTACCGCTTCCAGAAGCTTCCAATTTTCAAGCGTGTTCAAACTCAAGGATACGCCAAGTCTACGGTGTTGTGTATTAGGACCCAGACTCCTCCAGAGTAGGGCATTGGAACGCCTGACTACAGGATTAGGAACCACGAGTCGTGTAGGCGAAATAAAGCCATCGTTCAAGGTTGAATCCGTTGTAATCTTCCATTATTTGCCGACTAGATCGGTCACAACATACGGTACAGTTAAGTCTGAATTGTTTCGAGTTATTGTGAAGGCCCAATTAAACAACCGTTTTATCTCTACAAGGCTTATTAATCCTCTGCTCAGATTACTCCCCTCAGAGGAAACAAACCAAACCCAGATGATCAGATAACATCCGTCGTTCATTGAAAAGCAGGTCTAAATGCTCATCCAAGGAAAACAATTTGAAATTCATACACCGTTGATGGTAAACCAGTTCTAATTTTTATTCATGCTTGATTTTTATTATTAGTTCAGGTTGGTCGGGAATATGGTCAGTTGTCTCTTTGTTAGGTGCTCTGAATATTAAACAGTTCTGGATATTGGTCGACAACAAAGGTCATGAGTAAAAACCTGGAGTAATGCATAACACATAAGGCTGTACTTCCTTTTTCACTTATAAGCCGCATTCAGTAATAGCCTTATTTCGTCATTTTTAGATAGACTTCAACCAAAGCTCCTCAGTTTTCAGTGCTAACAGGTAAGAATTCCTGATGGTCCTGTTCGTAGAGGGCTAATAAGAATGCGCGTCTAGTATATTGTAGCACCAGTTACTACGAATATTAGAGTTCTCACTATTTAAAGACAACAGCTGGTATAATCGGCCATGCGGCATCACAAGTGAAAAAACAAAACCAACTTTCACGCATCTAGAACATCAAACTCTGCTACGGTATGGTGCGAATATTTGGGAAGTTGATAATTGTTGCCCTGGATACGCTGGGATGCCAAAGACAGCCCTTCATATATAAATTTATCATAAATCTTTATTTTAAACGGTCTGTCCATTTGGTTAATTGTCGCCGCTAGCTATTACTCTGACAACCTATACTGATTTGAAATCTCGCGCATCTAAGTAATATACTAGTAAGGGTTAAGACAATTTGTGCGGTTACGTTTAGTGTTGTCTGCTCCACTTTTTAATTTCGTTGCTTTCTGACTAAACATTCCAAATTGAATCCTCAAATATATAGTACAAATACACTACACTTTCTTTGCTGTGTTTTTTTTTTGCAAACAGGAAGATTTAGCAATAGTAAACCTATAACAGTAGTTAATCAGATACCGGCTTTGGAAACAATGAACATAGGACTGAATCGTCAGCTATCTCTGCGGTGATGTCAAGAAGTGTACCGAATTCCCACTCGATTCCGAAACCTCATGGGAATTCATAATTCTGCTTATTCAGAGCTCCTGTCTAGAGAACGGCTTGAATTCCATGATGTTTTTAATATTTTTGCTTTTGCTTTGCAAAAAAAGAGACTCTATCTCAGAGCCAGTTCCATACGCTAGGGAAGATCGATGACGCGGCGCTTTAATAGAGAGGTTAAGCATTACGTTTACGTCCTATCCTTTCTTCTTCAAAACTAATTCTTTACACTTGGATCGGATTGCAAGGCTTAAAGTTTGTACTTGACCAGCTAAGGTATTGGGAAATTACATCACGTAATTAAGCACAATCAGTTTAGGCCTGGCAATAACTTGCATCGTAGTATCATCGACATATCTACCTAAGAGAAGCATCAGGACAGTTTACAAGATCGAGATCATTGATAAAAAGATTAAACAAATAAGGGCAAATTAGATGTTTTCTTGAATAAATTTAACGTGTTTGCTGAGACTTTATCATCAATGATATCGTGCATTAAGGTTGATACGGACTCATAATAAAGAAACGTGATTGGAAGCACGTTATAATTAGCTTCGAGAAATAAAGGAATTGCATGGTCATGCCAGTCTGCGAAGTACAGCAAACGAAGGATTTTATTAAGATAATTAAGTCTTGCATGCCTGACCCCAGGCAGGAAGACCATAGGTTAAATAAGGATGAATTAGTGAGTTATAGATATTTAGTAGTATTGGCGGAGGTACCGAGTGGCGTAGCTTTGCAATTAGCCCAACATTTTTACTAATTTTTGTAACTGAATAGATCAATGTGGTATTACCAAGAGAGATTCTGATAATTACGAACGCCCAGGTATTTTATGTAAACTTAAGACTCGAGACGACCATATTTATTCTTTTCATGATCAAACATGCAAAGTTTTAGTTGGTAAGCAAGTCGCTTTTGGTAAGGATGAAAAATTATAAAGTTGGATTTATTAAATAAATGTTGAGAGTTAGTTTGCTGGCTGTCAACCAGTTATAAAGGTTTTGTAGCTGGCATTGTTGACTGTTGTCTCAAGATCTTTCAGATTTTTGTCAGCATAGAGAATGTTAGTGTCGTCTGCAGAAAGGTAAAACCTAAATTTATTCGAGCATCTTTGACATATAGCAAGAAAAGCAATGGTCCAAGAATTGATCCTTGACGAACACCATATCCAACGACGGCTTTATCTGATTGTTCATGGCCTACTTGCGTTGATGCGTGCGATTTTTGAGATATGAGGAGAACTAATCATTAATTATTCCACGAAAGCCATAATGATTGAGCTTATCAAGCAAAATGTCGTGATCGACGGTTTCGAAGGCTTCTTTAAATATCCCACAAGATAGCAATCACTGATTCATGTTTGTCATGTTTATCATTAATACCTTCATGAATTTCCTTGGGGAGGATACAAAAAGTCTCCTCAAGACGTTCATGTGCGCAGGGCTAACGTCATCTTCTTTCTCCACTTCAGGAAAAATCCCGGCTGAGCTCAAGTCATAAACAACTGGTTACTTGATGAAAGTTGTTTCTATGATGAGCTTGGGATGGCCAACACTGAGAAAGTTGCTGCTGTTCCACAAGGTACAGGTGTGATTTATTCTCCGATGTTGTCTTATTCCTTGAGTTGTTGCTCTTCAAATTAAAGAGAAATAAGCATGAAACATGATATCTTTTGGATGATCACATTTCTCTTTATTACAGCGCAATTAACCCAGTAAATATAATGCATTACTTATTGTTAATAATATCCAAATATTTCTATATTTCTAAATATTTTCTATTTTCTAGATGCCGCCGCTGCGCCAAGTTTGAGTCGAGCCCAGAGATTAAGAAAATCTGCAAGCAGGCCGGGGTAGGAGTGCAAGTCTCTAACAGTTAGGAACACATTTCTACGATCATGATGGTTATGTATACTGTAGTATTAGACCTCTGATAAAAGCCTTACAACTTATTTAAACTAGCTAGGAACCCTCTCTACAGAGTGCGAGACAACCGTTCAAAACGAAACTCGTTCGGTGCCGTTGGGAAACATTAAGCCCAAACCGATATTAGTAACGCTAGCAGTCACGCCCTGTTGTATGAACAATTTGATTATTATTCATTTTTCACCTCTAATTTACTAAATGGGTATTTAACTTCTGATCTTGTTTTTTAAAAAATACTTTTGAAAAGTGGACAGTTCATATAATAGCGGCGACTACTGAAGGAGCCAGAAGAAATTCCAAGATCGCTATGTGGCTGAATATAATTGCCTTCCTCAGTGGTGTTGGAGTCATTTATAGTTATTCGTTTTGCTATCTTAGTGAACTCAGCTGTTAACTAAAGAATTTAAATTGTATCCAAATAAGTTTAATTTGATTTTTCCTAATAAACCTGATGAAGACCGGTATTGTCCGGTCAAAATATCGTAACCTCAGTTTATTCACGTTGTGTTCTCAATTCTTGTAGTTTATTAAACTATGTACTCTTTTGCCATGTTTTCTTGTTAACTGTTTCAAAATAAATATATATAACGTTAATAAAACAACGATTCCCATTCGTAATATGTATTTAATGGGAGTTTTTATTTATCCTTCAATATCGCCATATATAGCCTTACGTTTGGTCTACCTGGGCTGCCTCGCAGTTTAACATGGTTCAGAGTGTTTTAAATACTGCAGCAAGGTTTGTGGGTTACGCCCCACGTTCATCATGACACCATTGATGTATAAGCTACACTGGGTTCTGTTAAAGCAGCGCATTCATTTCAAGATTTTGCAATGTGCATTCAAGGCTGTTCATAGCATAGCCCATACATAATTATATTCAGGACCTAGTTTCTCTGAAATGCGCAGGCGCATATAATCTCAGATAGTCTGGTGGGATTTTGCCAGCGTCGCCAACAATTAGAACCAAGGTTACACTAGGTGATATATGGGTCCTTTCAGGTGGCTCAATCAGCGCCCAAGTTATGAAATGCTTTACCGCGCGATCTTCGCGACACTCCTCACTTGCCTACGTTTAAATCTTTCATGTAATGCGCATTTGATCAATTTTGTAATATAACTGAATTAATTGTTTAACAATTAATGAATGAGGCTGAGTAACACCCTCCTCGATCTCCACAATTCTTCATATGATAAGAAAACCGAATTCAATAATTGTACTATTGTTCATTCAAAATAATTCCTAGTTTAAAAACAAAGCTAAAAAATGCTTACCTCCATCGATGTCACGTTCATCTTTGACCTTTAGGGTTGTTCAGCTCCGCAAACATTCTCCAAATAGCACATGTCGCTCTTCGAGTGGTCTTCTTGCTGTTCTTGCCATGTTTTCAGGGGCACCCAATGGATCTGTTCCTCAAAATATCTGTTCTTCAGGCACATTTTTGCTGGCTGGGAGATGTGGAAGAAATAATAGTCCCTGGAAGGAAAGTGTTGCTGGGAAAAAGATAATTCAGGGTGTCAGAGGGGATTTGAAGTCTAGAATAGCTGCTACGGGTTGCTTGTATGGGTTACTTACCACTCAAGATCTGAATTGTGCCCTATGAAACTTCCCAGTAAGTCAGGTTGCAGGTTGTAAGTTTGCTGGCTGCACGGTGGGGCCAAACCACCCCTCGAATGTGCGACAAAAACGTGGGTTTTTTGGTCAATCCACAATAACTTTGTTTGTATTTGTTCTTTGTGTACGAGACTTGGCCGCTAATTCTAAAAGAACGAGCCAATCAAATTGGTGTGCACTACAACAATTCATGTTAAATTGTGACGTCATAATTGATGACGTCATTGATAATTAAATTTTAGAGTTTTGAATCTTCCACTTTTTTATCGCGTTTTTAAAAGATCTCGTCAAGCGTAGAAGAAGGTTGCAAAAAATTTTTATATAGCTTAAAAGCTTGCTGAGATATGACGTTTTGAATTTGGTAATTATTCACAGGCTGGAAAGAGTTCCCCCCTTTTCGCAAAAATCATAAATTTAAGTACTTTAGTGTTCTTTTTGCACAAAAATTGAAGTTTTACATTGACACTCTTTATTGCCCGAAGCTAAAAGACAAGAAAAAGGGTATGTGAGAGGATGCTTACACCTGCTAGAACAACAAAAACAGTTTATTTACGTCATACCAAAATCACGTGACCATTTTTGTTGTGTTTAGATCAGCGTTTTAAAGTCGAAATTCAAAAATCTAAAATGATAGGATTTTTTGGAGCGTTGAAAGGTTTACTTTACTAGAATATCACTTTATTTGGGGCAAAAATGAAAAAATTAGATCGGAGCAGTCTTATTTAGAAGAAAAGTATGGTTCCGGGGGGGGGAACTAAATAGTCTTTAAACTGTCATAACTTTTGTTCTATTTGTCGTAGCGAGATAGTGTTTTCAGTATTTTACTGTCCATGTAAAGCCCTTTCACATGATATAGCTATTTTTGTACATTTCCGAATTTGATCACAACCATTTTTGTGACGTCATAGATTATGACGTCAAAATTTGACATCACACGTCAAAAAACGGCGTAAATTTATGAGCTTACTTTTCGAAGGCTACCTGTAAAGTTTGGTGCAAGACTTACCAAAAAATCCAAAAACAGTCTAAATGCAACATTTGAGGGGTGGTTTGGCCCCACCGTGCTGGGAACTCTTCCATCAGTCTTGCTGGGAGTGAGGAACAGATACTTTTTTTCCAGCAATCTCCCAAAATGCTTAAAATAGTCTCAGAAAACTTTATTCAGACTTTGTTGTTGTTTCTAGGTCTTTTTCTCAAAATTTCCCTTTGGGTGCCCCTGTGTTTTTAGCTATTATTTCTCCTAGTCCTTACTCTTCAAACGAGTGAAATGTCCGCCATTTTTTGTTGTCAAAACCAAAACAACTCAGCCTCTTCCCCAGGTCTTCTCGGTTAACGGTGCATGAGCCTGCAAGAAAGCTGGACTTTTGACGTCATCGGTTGATTAATCGCAAAATTCTTCCAAATCTGGTCATCAGTAGCTGGTTATGGTGAATTATGCGTGTGCTTTTAGCCAATCAGAATCGGGGAAATATTTTGAATGAATAAATTATTATTATTATTATTATTATTATTATTAAACATTCACTTTCTTACTTCAATTATTTGTGTTAGTTTCACAGACCGGCGGCAGTTTCTTTTTCATGTAGAGTTTAGTTTGACCTCATTTAAATCATGTTTATGAAAGCCATTAACAATAATTATGATAACGAGGTTGCAATAAAAACGTTCATTTTCTATTGTAAGAAACGAAAAGAATATACTCAAGAAATATTATTATTAATAAAAAGAGAGTAGTTGGACTCCCAAAATTACTGTAAAGTTAGACAAGCTGCAGCTGGGTGACCATCATGAATCATAATAATTGAAATTTGCAAAGTCAGGAGAGAGGCTTTTGAACGCCTCTGGCATTGGCTGACATTGCTGATCAAGACTGTCACCCGATTGTCGTTTTCTGTTTCGATTTTTGCATTCATGCACCTTCGCTGCCATTTATGGAAGTTATTAAAAACATGTGTGATGTACATCAAATGTTTTCACTTCCTTTTCAACGTACTTTACAAAAGAGAATTTGTGACTGAAGACATGCCAAGCTGGTTTTTCATTTCTGATTACTCATGCTGAAGCCTAAAAAGACGAAGGAAAAAGAAAATCCCGGGGTCATCACTGTTTGACTATAAATGCTCCACATCCCATTCATTGAACGTTTTATTAACAAGTACTTTCTGGTTTCGGGGTTCCAGCATTAACAAGAAAAGATTGCATTATATTTATGAGATCATTAAAAAAAGCTACTAAAACTCCTTCAGCATTTACGAACTTTAGTTATACCATTGTGAAATACTTTTTTAAAATAATAAACATTTGAGTTGAAACAAGCTATCAGCTAGCCAATCACTTTTCGTATGATTCAGTCAGTGAAAATCAATTACGATAATAGAACTAAAAATGATTCAGAGAATTCTAGTCTTTAATACCAGTGATCTTTAAAACCGTTCTCACTGAGGTAAGCATAGACTTAAACTTATTTTCAGTTAGCTTTTGCCTCTTTGCCTTTACCTTTCTCTTGATTACATTCTTCAGTTTTGTATATCCGTCAAATGTAATTAGCTTAGTGTTTCGTTGTTAAGAAACATAATTACATCACATCTTCGAGTCGAAGGGAAATGCATTTTTCAAAACCAAGAGAGAATGAGGTAAAACTTATGATGTAGAATTGCTAGTGTCCACTAATATCAGAAGCCGATCCACTTGGGCAAATCTAAAATTCGTAACAGAACAAGTCATTTACCTCAACTCATTCCTTCTTGTTTTTTAAAATCTTCTTTCAGCTTCAGCAATTAACAATTATGAGCTCAAGGGAAAACATTGCCCAAGGTACCTTAAAGCTCATATCTAATGAGCCAAATTTAAAAACCATCAACAAGTTAGCGGAGTTGTGTTAACAGAGATCTTGGCTGAATCTATTACAATGTGTTACGCTTCTATAAATCTAGTGGAACTCTTGCAAAATTGTAGTGATTTCCCGACATCTGAAGATAACGGATTGGAGTAAGGGAGGGACAGGTCATTGGTCTTTAACACTGTAAATGAAAAATATGAAGGGTCTGGGAACAAGTATAGCATTGTCGAGATTAAGCTCGGTAAAACAAAATACTCAGATTTCTCAGATTGTGTAAGTTTGCTATTGATTGACGCAGTACGAAACCAATATCATAAGAAAAGAAATGCACTCTATCTCATTTAAGGGGTGGTATAAAAGTCTCCCAGTGCCTTTAGTCAAATTTGAATAGAGAAAAAAGTTTAACATGAAAGCAAACTGAATCCACAATAGCTTTCAGAACCTCAATTTGTTAAGAGAGCATTCTTAAAGACTTCTCCCTTAATTTACATTTGGCCTGGGCATCAGATAACAGATATTGGGTAATGAAATCTATACTCTGTTTTTAAAAAGTATAGAAGATACTAAAGAGAAAAGTTATGAATACGTAGCTCCTTCCAGAAATCCAGACTTTGGACAGCTGGTATATCAACTGCAAACATACTCACCAGCCCAAGAACAGCAACATGCCATTGATGAGGCTTTGCAAGTGAGTATTTAGACCAAATGGTGATAAATTCCGTAATTTCGTAACTTAATTCTTCATGGCTTACTGACATCTCTTAGCCAGTTTCACGCTCTCTAACTCTACACTGCTTCTCAGGTGTGTGACTCCAGTCGTTTATTATATAATATTTATTTAGCTTGGAACACATGACATTATTATAAACTTTCAAATTTTGTCAGCTCTTTATTAAATGATGGATTAAACCAATCACAAATTGAGAAATGGCTTGTAAATGAATAAATCACAAATGTATTTATCAGATATTTATCACCACCTGGGCTGGGTTGTTCGAAGCTGGGTTAAGATAACCCAGGGTAAGTTCAAAATTTGAACTTTGATATATAAGAGCTAAAGCAAATTGAGTTTAATTCTCTTTGCCTACAATTTGATAACTGGATACTCTAAAAAGAATAGAGAAAATTATCCGCGGGAGTACTTTTTGATAAAAGAAAAAGAAACCCAGGTTAGCGCTAACCGGCTGACGATTAACTGGGCCCTCTGGGCCCAGTTGTTTGAAGGCTGATTAGCGCTTAACCGCCAGGTTTAATTTTATCCCGGGTTTCTTTTTCTTTTGTTGAAATGCATTTTCTCGGATAATTGTCTCCGTTTTTTTTTAAGAGCATCCAAACATAACTTGTCGAAAAAAAAAGGAATTAAACTGAATTTACTTTAATTTTAAGCGTTCAAATCTGAATTCAAATTAACCCTGGGTTATCTTAACCCAGCTTTGAACAACCCGACCCTGAGCATGAAAATTGCCAACCTTCCTGATATTCAACTCTCGACCTGTTTTTTTTTTTTTTATTTTCTTCTTTTTATTTTACCAGCCTGTCCAGATACAACCTCCTAGTCCCCAGAATTACCAACATTTAACCAGTGTTACCTTACTATTCTGTTGTTTTCCTATCAGTGTAGTCGCCATGGTCTTTAGTTGCATGGTATGAACACTGTTAAATATAGCATCTTGATTTTATATATTTTTTTAAAACGTCCAATCAGCAAATTAGTCCCATCATGCATGCTTAAAGTATAAGGTAGGCGCACATTCCGTTGCTTGCAGAGTTTCGTCTGAACCCGTTGGTCATCCAGCGGGGTGGGCGGTGGGGAGTGGGGATTAAAGCCTTTGAGTATGCTGGCTGCTGCTGGGGTTCTAGATGCCAATTAATTGATGGGATAAAATGGAGGTATTGGCATCTAACTTCCCCCCACAGTTATTACGTGGGAGTATTCAAGTATTTTTCGATCAAGATCGCATGAAATAACAACTGTAAGTTAAGCAAAGCAAATTCCAACAAATAAACTGCATTGTAACAAACAGAGTGACACCCGCCAGCAGTAACAGCAATAAATTAAAAAAAAAATTAAGAAAGAAAACGACAAATTTGCATATTTAACATTTACTTCATCAACATACGTGCGTGTAGCAGCACCTTTCAAAATGATATTTTTAACCAAGGACATTTTTAAACCTATATTTCCTCCATTTGGAACTGAAGAATTTTCTGGTCACTCTTGCAAACCTGCCCCGGGATGTTTTTAGTCAAGCACAACACTGTCTTTAGCACATGATGCTAATTAAAATTTCACCTTCCGAAATTCAGGCATCCACAGAAGGCAAAATTTGGGGTTTAAAATTGAAATTACCGCGGAGTTTGGCAGTGTATGCTCCTTGCTGAATTATGGGCTTTTCATGCATTTCACTATTAAAGTCTAATACAGCATCGCTAAGTTCTTAAACTTAAAATAATCAAAAATCAAAGTTTTGAGATTTCCTTAATGGTGTTCGATTGAAACGTTGTGCATGAAATTATGGTTTAGAATGCGTTTAAAGTCTTTTCATTTTTCAGCACAAATTTAGTTTTAAATATTTTAATTTTTGAGAAGTTGTTTTTACTTGGTATGATATATCTGTTCTACTTTTAATGTTTTACTATACTAGGTGGACAAAGCATATGACGCAGGAGATTACAAAAGGGCAAGAAGACTCTCAGCCATTACCAGACGGTCGAATATAGCTTCTTTCACCTGCGGTTTAATCATTTTTGTTGGTGGAATTATTTGGTATATATTGGCTTATCTCGCAATCTACTAGTCTCATCGCTAACAAAAAAAGCAATTTTATTAAAACTACAGGTTCAGGTGAATTATCAACTAAAAAACCATTTTAAAAGATTAAATACATTTATAATACAAACATAACATTCTGAATTTCGGGTCCATCTTTGAATTTACTTCACTTGTGCGGTCAAACGTTACGGTTTGCTGCCCTTACAATGTTACTCTTTTTGAATCATACATCCAACAGGGCCGTTCTTAATATTACTTCAGTTCCTGCTTTTCAAAGTACGTGCTTTGTCCATCTTTAAGTAAACACGTATCCTTCATTTTTCCAAGTTCGGGCTCTGCTAATAAATGTAAAGCATGAAAATAACACTCAGCAAAACTAGGGCTTCACAAACGTATACTAAGCTTAAACAAGTAAAACTATTACATTTAGCCAAAACTAAAAGCGAAGCCTCAGTTTATACTTATAATAAGAGCAATTAGACTCTAAACCACCAAAAAGAATCCTCCTTATGATGAAGAGACTGGGTGATTAAGAACAAATACCCCGCAAACAACACTTGAAATGAAAACTCTCCAATCATGCAAGCTGAAGGTCTTAATATGTTTTTGTTTACAGCAAAATCAAAAAACCGCTTTAATGCACAATACTCCGTTCGGTAGCACCAAATTTACAGGTTACGATTTCTAGAGTCAATATTTCTGTCTAAAGTAAAGACCGAAAAGAAAAATCGGGCTGACCTGGTAGGTCACTGATTCACTTTTTCCACATTGCCCTTAATACGCCAAGCGTTAACCGCTAAATATTTGTTTTCCAATTTCTCTCGGGTGTTACAGTCGTCTTAAGAGAAACATGAACGTGATTAACATCAATTTGGATTGTTATGGACATGCTGCGAATATAATGCTGAAAGCGAGGTTCATGAAAAAGCATGGAACACAAAATACTGCCCTGTTGCACTACAACCACCATCGCTGGCATCAGCGCGTGTAGTCGTGGTATTGATGACGTTCTCTCTGATAAATAAGATTTACTGCGCAATATATGTGATTTATTGTACAATAATCTAAGTTCGTGTAGACTTTCCTGTAACGGAAAATAATCACACCAGCTTTATTTAGATTGCGTGTGAAGACGGTTGCAAGGAAGTAACAGGAGGCCGTTGTGTGATTTTACTTTACAACACAACAGATAGTTTCTACCTTTTAGCTAATAAATGAACTGTGACAATGAAAAATTCCGCTATGCAGTTATGTTATTGGTAAGAACAAAAAATAGGTATGCAAAGTTGTAAAGTAATTTTACTTAAAACGCATTGAGAAATCTGATGACGTCACTGGAAAACCGCTATAACAGGATGAGATAGCTGTTGAAAAAGTCATCCGTATCGAGTAAGCAGGGTTTCAGGTTTAAACATTTTTCCAAGTCTGTGCATATTATTTCTTCTTGATCTCTTCTCAGGTAAGAATGAGTTTTTATTTTTTGACATCATCATATTAGCTAACTTAGCAGATGAATTTAAAGTGATTAAACTTAAAAAGCTGTGGCGATATGGCCGGTAACCGGTCAAGGTTTTCAAAACACTAAATGACCGGCAGTCCTGTCTTTTCTGTAAATTTCACAAATCGAAAAAACCAGCTAATCTAAACTATCGTTTGTCGATTCAGAAAAGTCAATCGATTCTGAAACGTTTTATAGATCTTAAGTTTAGCGCTTGGTTTACGCTGGGCTGAGAAAACGAAACCATGTTTTGTGATTCTTACAATGCAACTTTTTTCAGGTCGATCAATTGCCTGTCAAGGTTTTTAAAACACTAAATAACCGGCAGTCTTTCGCCTCGTTCAACTCTTGCACTTCTTTCGAGCTTTGCAACCTCCCGCGTGCATCCATAACTCGATGGTTGCACGCTGCACGTTTATGCTGCACGTTACCATTTCTTAATTTGTACTTTCAGCAATTTTATATTCAAGCAATGGCCGATCACAACGATACTCAAGGTACGTAAGAATATCATTTACAGTTGATAATTAAAATTAAGCACTTGATATAAACATTGATTTTCCTCCTGTCTCAGTATTGCTTTGCTATAAATGCATATTATAACATCATGAGTCATCGTGAAGAAACAGTGTGATCTAACTAATACGAGCCATTATACTAAATACAAACGCTATTACATAGTTCCCCCCAGATATCCCGGCTACCCGATGCAACCGTACCCACAAGAAAGGCCAACTTCCACGAGTGTGACTTTGCAAGTAAGCTCTTCATTAAGTTTAATTCAATAATTTCTTTGTACCTGACAGTAACGTTTTTATGCGATCAAAAAGTCTAATCTTTCTTTATTCACCACTATTTTCGTATTTTCAGCCCAATTCAACAGCTCAGCCTCCTCGTCCATGGAATTGGCTGGTTGTATCAATTTTTACCACCTTGTTCTGTTGCTTACCGTGTGGTGTATCAGCCATTGTCTTCAGTAGTAAGGTAAGAAATAACCTTAAGTTGTTTTGTTCCCTCCACCAAGTTGTGATGGGTCTAGGTAAGTGCTACACGGGAGGGATATGGCGCCCGCTTCTTTAAAGGCCCATGTTCACCCTAAATGCATTGCGCGCCCTGTACTCCAGAAAAAAAAAACATTTCGCGTAGTATCGTCACGCAACGCTCCTCAAAAGTGGAAGCCAATCAAAACACTGCATCCTTGACAAAAGAATCGAATCGTTTCAAAACAAAAACACAAGCAGGCAAAGCCGTTTGGGTGAACATGGGCCTTTAAATTCAGGCCTAGCAGTTGTTTTAGAAAACAAATCAGCGTACAAGAAAAGGCTAATTTTTTAGTAGCTAGTTTAGAGCAGTCCCTACCTTTACTTGAGCTTTGTACGTTCAAAATTATACTACACACTGTTGCAGAAAACGTCTCGAACCATCACTTACGAACCGCGGCACATAACAACCGTAAAGTATTTTTGGGGAGTAATCCTGGCAGACAAGGTCAAAGGCAGTTCGTTTAACTTGGCTACAATTTATGAACTTTAACTTACCAAAACAAACCAGCAAAGACAAGTGATAGCAGAAAAATCTTACTGAGGTACTGTATTTGTTGGTTCTCTCCCTGCTCCGAAAGGTTTTTCTCTGGGTACTCCATTTCAGTTGATCGAAGAATCAGGTAGACGAATGGCTGCTTGGTGGATGTGCTACCTCCAAATCGTTAATTTTTTTTTTTTAGGTGTATCTTGCACAAGATACGAACGAAAAATTGAAGTCATGGTTGCCTCAGCTCTATATTGGCTATGGGTTCTGACAACACTTTAAAAAAGCCGAAAAAACTCAGGAAAAAATGTCTGGGCAAACAGTCGTCTTTATGCTAGTTCACCTATGCCCCCTTTGGCTTTCAAATTCTCGTTTACGCTTGCAAAACTATTTGGGATAAATTTTCTTTGACTAGTTGACAAGCGCTGAAATTGCCAGATATTGCCACGTGACCTAGCCCCTATTAGAGCGTTTTAGGATCGACGACGGCGACGACAGCAAAAACGTAACTTTTAAAATGAATTAGCGTCCTTTCAAATTCGCTGAAAATATCTGATGTAGGCAAATTTGCCTGGAGTTGATTTCCTGGGGGCCGCACTCAAATTTTAGAAAGAGAAAGAAAATTCTGTCGTAACTTGTTTACGTCCTCCATGAAACGTAAAATTAGGCATTTTCACCTCGTAGTCGGGCAGTAACGGCAAAGAAATGTGCAAAAAAGCGTGAAGCACATGATAGACATAAACCTATTTCTGTTCCAACGTCCTCGTTGCCGGCGCCTATTAGCCGGTCCGGTTCAGACGCCAGACTTTTCATGAGCCGAACCTATAAATTCGAATTAAGGCCGACTCAAATTGTTTAGACTGGTTGAATTGATTCATGCGCCTTTGCAGTTAAGCTAAGTTCAAAAGGCGAAAAATGCTCATTTCCGGGTCAAACTGCTTACAAAATACGCTATAATAATTTATGCATTAGGTTCGGTACATGAAAAGTTCGGCGTCTGAATCAAAGCCGTTCCCGAAAATCGCTCCGAAGGCGAAATTCCCGGCCAGGCTATGCGAAAAGAACGGCTGAGCCGTTCCAAATTGAAACAGGCGTTCCTGATTAATTCAGCGCCGCCCTTTCTACGAATAGACCCTTGTCACGCGGCGGTCATCCCTAGGGATTAAAAAAGCTTTGTATTTGCACGGCTTTCCTCGTTCTCACTGCGAGGCTAGCCGTGCAAAAACAGGTTAACATAAGATCCTTTCGACCTTAGCCCCTTCGTACACCTCATGAAATTTACACAACGTAGTTTTCCTTAAAGTGGTAGTAGTGGGCACTGCCTTTTTTGATTAGGGTGAAGCACTGCCTTTTCTGATTAGGGTGAAGCACTGCCTTTTCTGATTAGGGTGAAGCACTGCCTTTTCTGATTAGGGTGAAGCACTGCCTTTTCTGATTAGTGTGAAGCACTGCCTTTTCTGATTAGGGTGAAGCACTGCCTTTTCTGATTAGGGTGAAGCACTGCCTTTTTTGATTAGGGTGAAGCACTGCCTTTTCTGATTAGGGTGAAGCACTGCCTTTTCTGATTAGGGTGAAGCACTGCCTTTTCTGATTAGGGTGAAGCACTGCCTTTTTTGATTAGGGTGAAGCACTGCCTTTTTTGATTAGGGTGAAGCACTGCCTTTTCTGATTAGGGTGAAGCACTGCCTTTTCTGATTAGGGTGAAGCACTGCCTTTTTTGATTAGGGTGAAGCACTGCCTTTTTTGATTAGGGTGAAGCACTGCCTTTTCTGATTAGGGTGAAGCACTGCCTTTTCTGATTAGGGTGAAGCACTGCCTTTTCTGATTAGTGTGAAGCACTGCCTTTTCTGATTAGGGTGAAGCACTGCCTTTTCTGATTAGGGTGAAGCACTGCCTTTTTTGATTAGGGTGAAGCACTGCCTTTTCTGATTAGGGTGAAGCACTGCCTTTTCTGATTAGGGTGAAGCACTGCCTTTTCTGATTAGGGTGAAGCACTGCCTTTTTTGATTAGGGTGAAGCACTGCCTTTTTTGATTAGGGTGAAGCACTGCCTTTTCTGATTAGGGTGAAGCACTGCCTTTTCTGATTAGGGTGAAGCACTGCCTTTTTTGATTAGGGTGAAGCACTGCCTTTTCTGATTAGTGTGAAGCACTGCCTTTTCTGATTAGGGTGAAGCACTGCCTTTTCTGATTAGGGTGAAGCACTGCCTTTTTTGATTAGGGTGAAGCACTGCCTTTTCTGATTAGGGTGAAGCACTGCCTTTTCTGATTAGGGTGAAGCACTGCCTTTTTTGATTAGGGTGAAGCACTGCCTTTTCTGATTAGGGTGAAGCACTGCCTTTTCTGATTAGGGTGAAGCACTGCCTTTTCTGATTAGGGTGAAGCACTGCCTTTTCTGATTAGTGTGAAGCACTGCCTTTTCTGATTAGGGTGAAGCACTGCCTTTTCGGATTAGGGTGAAGCACTGCCTTTTCTGATTAGTGTGAAGCACTGCCTTTTCTGATTAGGGTGAAGCACTGCCTTTTCTGATTAGGGTGAAGCACTGCCTTCTCTGATTAGGGTGAAGCACTGCCTTTTTTGATTAGGGTGAAGCACTGCCTTTTTTGATTAGGGTGAAGCACTGCCTTTTCTGATTAGGGTGAAGCACTGCCTTTTCTGATTAGGGTGAAGCACTGCCTTTTCTGATTAGGGTGAAGCACTGCCTTTTCTGATTAGGGTGAAGCACTGCCTTTTCTGATTAGGGTGAAGCACTGCCTTTTTTGATTAGGGTGAAGCACTGCCTTTTCTGATTAGGGTGAAGCACTGCCTTTTCTGATTAGGGTGAAGCACTGCCTTTTCTGATTAGGGTGAAGCACTGCCTTTTCTGATTAGGGTGAAGCACTGCCTTTTTTGATTAGGGTGAAGCACTGCCTTTTCTGATTAGTGTGAAGCACTGCCTTTTCTGATTAGGGTGAAGCACTGCCTTTTCTGATTAGGGTGAAGCACTGCCTTTTTTGATTAGGGTGAAGCACTGCCTTTTCTGATTAGTGTGAAGCACTGCCTTTTCTGATTAGGGTGAAGCACTGCCTTTTCTGATTAGTGTGAAGCACTGCCTTCTCTGATTAGGGTGAAGCACTGCCTTTTTGATTAGGGTGAAGCACTGCCTTTTCTGATTAGGGTGAAGCACTGCCTTTTCTGATTAGGGTGAAGCACTGCCTTTTCTGATTAGGGTGAAGCACTGCCTTCTCTGATTAGGGTGAAGCACTGCCTTTTTTGATTAGGGTGAAGCACTGCCTTTTCTGATTAGGGTGAAGCACTGCCTTTTCTGATTAGTGTGAAGCACTGCCTTTTCTGATTAGGGTGAAGCACTGCCTTTTCTGATTAGTGTGAAGCACTGCCTTCTCTGATTAGGGTGAAGCACTGCCTTTTTTGATTAGGGTGAAGCACTGCCTTTTCTGATTAGGGTGAAGCACTGCCTTTTTTGATTAGGGTGAAGCACTGCCTTTTCTGATTAGGGTGAAGCACTGCCTTTTCTGATTAGTGTGAAGCACTGCCTTCTCTGATTAGGGTGAAGCACTGCCTTTTTTGATTAGGGTGAAGCACTGCCTTTTCTGATTAGGGTGAAGCACTGCCTTTTCTGATTAGGGTGAAGCACTGCCTTTTCTGATTAGGGTGAAGCACTGCCTTTTCTGATTAGGGTGAAGCACTGCCTTTTCTGATTAGGGTGAAGCACTGCCTTTTCTGATTAATGTGAAGCACTGCCTTCTCTGATTAGGGTGAAGCACTGCCTTTTCTGATTAGGGTGAAGCACTGCCTTTTCTGATTAGTGTGAAGCACTGCCTTCTCTGATTAGGGTGAAGCACTGCCTTTTCTGATTAGTGTGAAGCACTGCCTTCTCTGATTAGGGTGAAGCACTGCCTTTTCTGATTAGGGTGAAGCACTGCCTTTTCTGATTAGGGTGAAGCACTGCCTTTTCTGATTAGTGTGAAGCACTGCCTTCTCTGATTAGGGTGAAGCACTGCCTTTTCTGATTAGTGTGAAGCACTGCCTTTTCTGATTAGGGTGAAGCACTGCCTTTTCTGATTAGGGTGAAGCACTGCCTTTTTTGATTAGGGTGAAGCACTGCCTTTTCTGATTAGTGTGAAGCACTGCCTTTTCTGATTAGGGTGAAGCACTGCCTTCTCTGATTAGGGTGAAGCACTGCCTTTTCTGATTAGGGTGAAGCACTGCCTTTTCTGATTAGGGTGAAGCACTGCCTTTTCTGATTCGGGTGAAGCACTGCCTTTTCTGATTAGTGTGAAGCACTGCCTTCTCTGATTAGGGTGAAGCACTGCCTTTTCTGATTAGGGTGAAGCACTGCCTTTTCTGATTAGGGTGAAGCACTGCCTTTTCTGATTAGGGTGAAGCACTGCCTTTTCTGATTAGGGTGAAGCACTGCCTTTTCTGATTAGTGTGAAGCACTGCCTTCTCTGACTAGGGTGAAGCACTGCCTTTTCTGATTAGGGTGAAGCACTGCCTTTTCTGATTAGGGTGAAGCACTGCCTTTTCTGATTAGTGTGAAGCACTGCCTTTTCTGATTAGGGTGAAGCACTGCCTTTTCTGATTAGTGTGAAGCACTGCCTTTTCTGATTAGGGTGAAGCACTGCCTTTTCTGATTAGGGTGAAGCACTGCCTTTTTTGATTAGGGTGAAGCACTGCCTTTTCTGATTAGTGTGAAGCACTGCCTTTTCTGATTAGGGTGAAGCACTGCCTTCTCTGATTAGGGTGAAGCACTGC
The DNA here is from genome assembly GCA_964035525.1 of Porites cylindrica. Taxonomy (NCBI): domain Eukaryota; kingdom Metazoa; phylum Cnidaria; class Anthozoa; order Scleractinia; family Poritidae; genus Porites; species Porites cylindrica. The sequence goes on along the minus strand of OZ037778.1, from coordinate 926,277 downwards.
CTTTTTTGATTAGGGTGAAGCACTGCCTTTTCTGATTAGGGTGAAGCACTGCCTTTTCTGATTAGGGTGAAGCACTGCCTTCTCTGATTAGGGTGAAGCACTGCCTTTTCTGATTAGGGTGAAGCACTGCCTTTTCTGATTAGTGTGAAGCACTGCCTTCTCTGATTAGGGTGAAGCACTGCCTTTTTTGATTAGGGTGAAGCACTGCCTTTTCTGATTAGGGTGAAGCACTGCCTTTTCTGATTAGGGTGAAGCACTGCCTTTTTTGATTAGGGTGAAGCACTGCCTTTTCTGATTAGTGTGAAGCACTGCCTTTTCTGATTAGGGTGAAGCACTGCCTTCTCTGATTAGGGTGAAGCACTGCCTTTTTTGATTAGGGTGAAGCACTGCCTTTTCTGATTAGGGTGAAGCACTGCCTTTTCTGATTAGGGTGAAGCACTGCCTTTTCTGATTAGGGTGAAGCACTGCCTTTTCTGATTAGGGTGAAGCACTGCCTTTTCTAATTAGTGTGAAGCACTGCCTTCTCTGATTAGGGTGAAGCACTGCCTTTTCTGATTAGGGTGAAGCACTGCCTTTTCTGATTAGTGTGAAGCACTGCCTTTTCTGATTAGGGTGAAGCACTGCCTTTTCTGATTAGGGTGAAGCACTGCCTTTTTTGATTAGGGTGAAGCACTGCCTTTTCTGATTAGTGTGAAGCACTGCCTTTTCTGATTAGGGTGAAGCACTGCCTTCTCTGATTAGGGTGAAGCACTGCCTTTTTTGATTAGGGTGAAGCACTGCCTTTTCTGATTAGGGTGAAGCACTGCCTTCTCTGATTAGGGTGAAGCACTGCCTTTTCTGATTAGGGTGAAGCACTGCCTTTTCTGATTAGTGTGAAGCACTGCCTTCTCTGATTAGGGTGAAGCACTGCCTTTTTTGATTAGGGTGAAGCACTGCCTTTTCTGATTAGGGTGAAGCACTGCCTTTTCTGATTAGGGTGAAGCACTGCCTTTTCTGATTAGGGTGAAGCACTGCCTTTTCTGATTAGGGTGAAGCACTGCCTTCTCTGATTAGGGTGAAGCACTGCCTTTTCTGATTAGGGTGAAGCACTGCCTTCTCTGATTAGGGTGAAGCACTGCCTTTTTTGATTAGGGTGAAGCACTGCCTTTTCTGATTAGGGTGAAGCACTGCCTTTTCTGATTAGGGTGAAGCACTGCCTTTTCTGATTAGGGTGAAGCACTGCCTTTTCTGATTAGGGTGAAGCACTGCCTTTTCTGATTAGTGTGAAGCACTGCCTTCTCTGATTAGGGTGAAGCACTGCCTTTTTTGATTAGGGTGAAGCACTGCCTTTTCTGATTAGGGTGAAGCACTGCCTTTTCTGATTAGGGTGAAGCACTGCCTTTTCTGATTAAGGTGAAGCACTGCCTTTTCTGATTAGTGTGAAGCACTGCCTTTTCTGATTAGGGTGAAGCACTGCCTTTTCTGATTAGGGTGAAGCACTGCCTTTTCTGATTAGGGTGAAGCACTGCCTTCTCTGATTAGTGTGAAGCACTGCCTTTTCTGATTAGGGTGAAGCACTGCCTTTTCTGATTAGTGTGAAGCACTGCCTTCTCTGATTAGGGTGAAGCACTGCCTTTTTTGATTAGGGTGAAGCACTGCCTTTTCTGATTAGGGTGAAGCACTGCCTTTTCTGATTAGGGTGAAGCACTGCCTTTTCTGATTAGGGTGAAGCACTGCCTTTTCTGATTAGGGTGAAGCACTGCCTTTTCTGATTAGGGTGAAGCACTGCCTTTTTTGATTAGGGTGAAGCGCTGCCTTTACCGATTAGGGTTAAGCACTGTTTCGCAACTTGTTAAACTTTTTTTTTGGTTTGGAGTTGATGCTATACGTAATTAAATTATTTCCCTTCCACCTATCAAATTCTTAGTGGTCTAGTGGTTAGCATGGTATACTCGGTATATTGCTATTCATAACAATTTTTTTTCTTGAAAATTGAATAGACTTGCACTTTCATGAACATTTCCTACTTGAAATATCACCCAAGTGTGATATATAGAGCTATTTTGAGAAAGGTTGTCAGAAAAAGTACACGCGACAATCCCGAAAGGTATTGTCGGTGGTTTTGAGTTCATTGTTCTTCAAAGACATTTGAGAGAATGGCACGAGAGGCTTATAGACGTATGTTTGCGAGTGCTAAAGGAAAGTGACAAAAGTTGTTTCGACAGCTACAGTGTCAGGAACAGTGAATTGATCGTATCCCATATTACCTTTCGGGATTATCGCGTGCACATTTTTTCCGACAATCTTTCTCGAAATAGCTGTATAAAAGCAGAAAACAGTTCTACCTTGTATAAATTTCGTGAAGGGAGAAAGAGGCTACGGCTGATGGGATCTAATGCTAACCGCAAAAACAATGCTTTTTTAATCTCCTGGGACAAAATGACCGCGGCGTGACAAAGGTCTATTAGGTTCGGTAAAGTTCAGCATCTGAACCGGGCCTTAAACTGTGAATGACCGTTTCACATGAACTGGTACTGGAAATGTCTGCAGTGCCGGGAATGATGTTTTTATGATTACATAATTTATGCTGGTATGATTTTCTTTCTTTTTCTCTAGGTGAATGGAGCATACAATGCTGGAAATCACCAAGAAGCCGAGAAAAACGCAAAAAATGCTAAATTGTGTAATTTACTTTCGGTCATATCTGGTCTTATCTTCATCCCATTAATAGTTTATTTGCGTGTGAAAGCGATACAAGAACAAGATAATAGTTTATAATTAATTGTGTTACTACCGCAAATCCCGCTTTACAATCCGAGAATAATGAGCAAATTATTCTCTTGGCTTTACTTCATAAAATTCGTCAGTTTGTAAATATTGATAATTTTTTACTAAAATGATGTGCGGAGAAAAATGAAACCAGACTAATTAATTCCAGATCATACAATGACATTCTCCAGCTTAGTACCTGTGAACTTTCTAAGAAAACAAGTCTAGAGAATACTTTTGATTTCTATTTAAGGGGTTTACACTTTTGAGTTGCAAAGTGAAATATTAGTCCAACGGTGAAAGAAACTTTTCACAAACCCATCCTGGAGGTAGCCTCACACGCAGAGGCATGAACGCGTGACGAACCCCTAAGAACGACAGCGTGGGAGACTATCCTCGGGACACCATGAGCAGTAAATACGGAAGGCGGTGCCGGGTATATATTTGCTAGAACGGCTCCTGGTTCTGCTAGAACTAGAAATAACCGAAGGTTACGGAGTGCGGGCGATAACAATCGAAGGTCAAAATGCTTTTGCTCCAGCGCTTTACTTTGCGTAAGTTTCACTTGACAGATGGTCAAAACACGCGTGATCAGATGAGTGGTAGAAGGTCCAAACGCCCGTGATCAAAGTGCGTTCTGTGCATTCCATACATTCTTAATGGAAGTCCAAACGAATGCTGGCTACATACATGCGACGCATGCGTAATAACAACCAGGAGATTAGGATTGCGGGCTCATTTTGTCGCCCGCAAATACGTATCATGCAACATGATTCCTTTGTAAAAATCGTTGTTGCACTTAGTTAAGCCCTGTCCTCAGTGTCGTTTAGAAGCTCTGGCTACGTTGTATGTATGTATGTACGTAAAATCCCCTGAAGAGTGAGCGATCACGAAACAGGCTTGTCGGGATGAAAGTGTAGTTTTTTTTTTCCTACTTCCAATATTTATGTATGTATGTGTATGTGTGTATGTGTGTATGTATGTATGTGTGTATGTATGTATGTAAATACTTGCATTCTGGGTAGAACGTATTTCGTAGAGCGCTCAATTCATTTAATTGAAGAGCATTGACTATTAATAATCACAGGAGTTCAGGCTTCAGGAGTAATCATCGATCGTTTATTGCGACCGCGCTGTTTCGTATGGTCCGAAATTGTAGGACCACACTCAGGCAACTTCAACGATTGACCGTTAAAATTAAAAGCTGGCAGTAAAATTTGGGTGGTTGTTATAGGGATGCGTTAAGAGATTGTATCTGGGTAACAGATGGATTGTGTCTTAGTTACGTTACTCTAGAGTTCTGTTTCTGTGGGGGCATGAACTCGCTAGCTCCTTTCGCCTGTTTAGGTTACAAAGCTCGTTTTTACAAATGATGATGAACTTTTCAGAAAGACAAAGATTACATTTTTTGCTGATGTTGCTATAGGGTTTACATTTCTTTGAAACTTTCCATTTTATCTGGAAAGGTTCCTTAGAGTCTTGTAAAGTCCAAATATATTTTGAGAGTTCCGTTTCATTTGTTCTGTTCGAGCGTCGAAAGGAGGACTGATGGTTTCTGTAACGTTCCTTAAAGTTTGTTGCCAGTCCTACGTAAGTTTCAGTTGTCGTCGCTGTGGTTACAGTGGCTTGGTAGATTACATTTGATTGGATGCATTTTCCTCAGTTCGAGTGTATGCATGTATGTATGTATGTATGTATGTATGTATGTATGTATGTATGCAAATCTTTCAAATCATAAACACGGGAAATCATCAGTTACGCTAAAGTAAAAAACGAAAACTAATTACTGCTTTACATGATTGCCGTGTGGGAATCCGATATATCAGCTACCTTCTCGATAAGTTTCGCTTAAAATGCTCAACGGTGCAGCATTTTTTAAGCTTTTGGGCAAGTTATTCCATAACATGGCCCCGCCATAAGAGAGGCTTCGTTTCAAATAATTGGTGCGTGGTTTCGACAGGGTCAGCCTTCCCTCAGAGTTTGTTAAGTTGTAAGTAGAGTGACGCTGAGAGAAAAGACTTTGTAGATATTCCGGAGCAAGGTCATTCATGGTTTTATACATCATTAAGGCTTTTTGTTTCTTTCGTCGAAAAGATAGCCTCTACCAGTCGAGGGTGGAGAGAAGGTGGTTTGAGCTCGTATCAAAGGGTGATTTAGTAATAACTCTGGCTGCACGATTCTGTAATTTTTAGAGCTTATCACTCAAGTAACCACTCGAACAGTCCCAGACGGGGCTGCAGTAATCAGAATGAGGCATAATTTAAGCGTTATAAATAAATTTGAATCGCAGTTTCTTTGGATATAAAGGGCCGCACACGTTTTAGGGCGCCTATAGCTGAAGAGACTTTCTTGCAAATCTCTTCAACGTGTTTACCCCAAGAGAGTTGAGCATGTGTGGTAAGACCGAAGGATTTGGTATGATCGACTCTCTTGATAATTTGCTTGGTCATCAATTCTGATTTCTACATCATGACATTCGGCAGATAGTCTTTGTCTTGATTAAATAATCATTAGCTCTCGCTGTTTTAACTAGCAACATTTAGACTGAGCTTGTTAGCTTTTTAGAAACGCATCAAAGGCTCGTGGAATGGGTTGTTCCAGAATCGAAAACTTTGGAGAACTTCGTTTTCTCGCGGGTTACAGTACTCTTCAAGTGGAAATGATCATAGACTTCGAGAACTTGCGGGCCAGCACAATGTAAAATGATCGCTCTTTGTCGCTGTTTCGGCTCGTTATTAGCTCCACTCTAGCTTCCATGTAGACTTCCAATTGACACTTCCATTTCCTAAAACTATCAGCAAAATTACCATCGGTCAGATCCAGGTTTGGCGGTAAATGGAATTGTGCCATCTCCATGTGGAAAATATTGTTATCCTGTTCTCACTCGTATCCCACAACGAGTTTGACTCCTTTACAAAAGAAAAATCGCTGCCACCATTTTGACAAGTGCTGCTTCAGGCGATAAAACACGGTCTCACAAGTATGTAAAGTCAGAACTAGAACTGAAAAACACAGCGGGTCCTCACAAGTATGCAAAGTCAGAACTAGAACTGAAAAACATAGCGGGTCTTAGACACGAGTCATATATAGTTTCCAGGCCCTTACGGTTCCAACCGACTGGTGGGCTCATACCAATATATATAATATCAACAGCATAGAAATTTATTACTATTATTATTTTGGCTCTAGCGTTATACAAATTCATTATCGTTGTTACTCACCTCCCCTCCCCCCCCCCCAGACTTCAAAACACCAATAGTCCGTTTCCCATTTTGCGCAGACAAAAAAAAATGTTCCCAGTGCCTGGCAAATTAATGGCATTACGAAGAGAAACATGTACCGGTGTTCTTAGCCTGAGTATCAGGCGTTTCTAGGGGAAAAGAGGAAAGATGGAAGCGAAAAAGGGAGAGAGCTCTTCGCCCCCCTTCCCCATCCCCCATCTAAAATCTCCCCTCCCCTAGCCCCTTACAAAGGCCTGATACTCAGGCTACGGTATTCTTGACTTATCCTAATCTCGACCGTTCTAATCTGGACCAGCTTCAGGTGAAAAACGACACTAGTTCTTCCTTTAGAACGCAGTTCCCCGGAGCTTAGACCATGCTAAAGCTGATCTGATACTAGCCTGTATAAGTATTTCTTCTTAGACAGACTACGAGATTTTTCTCATAAAAATTCCAACCAAACAAACTGCTAATTTTATAACAATTTGTAAAAGGTTTTTCAACACTCAGTGATGAAGTTGACCTTATGGCCAGCAGAAATATTTTTTGCTTAAATTCATGGACTGATGGATAGTGATCCATGATCATGTCTCCTCTTGTCGTTGCGCTAAGAACTGTGGGACTTGTTAAACAACGCGGGTCGAAGTTATTAGAAAGGGTTCTTGATTCTCTGATAAAAGGTCTCTTAGAACTGATTGCGTCGCTTTTTTTAATGATGAATATTTCGCTTAACGTGAGCAATGTGAGAATAATCTGTAACAAGAGTTGTCTCTACATGTAAGTCTATTTTGTTTCGTCGCTTTACAGTAAAAGTTTTGCTACGTAACTGGAGATAACATTTCTTTCCTGTTGAACCGCTTTTCCCAAAGCTTCAAATTTTCAAGCGTGTTCAAACTCAAGGATACGCCAAGTCTACGGTACAGTTCAGTCTGAATTGTCTTCTAGATTTTGTGAAGTCCTGATTGTTTAGTAAACAACCGTTTGCACGATTGTGTTCGAGTGTGTTCAAGTTTTAACTCTACAAGACTTATTAATCCTCTGCTCGGATTACTCCCCTCAGGCAAACAAACTAACCCTGTTAGTTTGCACCCGTCGTCCAGTGAACAGCAGGTCTAAATGATCATCCAGGGGAAACAATTTTAAATTCATAAACCTTTGAGGGTAAAGCACTTCCAATTTTGTTATTAGTTCATGACTAAAAAAGCTGGAGATATGGCTGTTCTTCCTTTTTCACTTATAAGCCGCACTCAGTAATAGCTTTATTTCGTCATTTTTAGATAGACTTCAACCAAAGCTCTTCCGTTTTCAGTGTTAACAGGTAAGATTTCCCGATGGTACAAGAATGCGCGTCTATTGTAGACCATTACTACGAACATTAGTCAAGAGTTCTCACTATTTAAAGACACAGCTGGCATAACCTACATAACCGGCCATGCGGCATCAAAAGTGAATTCACGCCGGGCTGGGATGCGCCTAAAAATGGCACGTTTTTTGTCAGCAACCAAGCCAATTTTCACAGCGTCTAGAATATCAAACTCTGCTGGCAGGGTATAATGCAAATATTTGGGAAGTTGAGAATAGTTGCCCCGTTCAAATCTGAATTCAAATTAACCCTGGGTTATCTTAACCCAGCTTTGAACAACCCGACCCTGAGCATGAAAATTGCCAACCTTCCTGATATTCAACTCTCGACCTGTTTTCCTTTTATTTTATTTTTTTTATTTTACCAGCCTGTCCAGATACAACCTCCTCATCCCCAGAATTACAAGCATTTAACCAGCGTTACCTTACTATTCTGTTGTTTTCCTATCAGTGTAGTCGCCATGGTCTTTAGTTGCATGGTATGAACACTGTTAAATATAGCATCTTGATTTTATATATATTTTTAAAAATTCCAATCAGCATCTTACTCCCATCATGCATGCTTAAAGTATAAGGTAGGCGCACGTTCCGTTGCTTGCAGAGTTTCGTCTGAACCCGTTGGTCATCCAACGGGGTGGGGAGTGGGGATTAAAGCCTTTGAATATGCTGGCTGCTGCTGGGGTTCTAGATGCCAATTAATAAACATTTTGACGACATTAGAAAAAAGCACTTTTATATGTGTTCTTTTTTGGCAAAATATTGCCTTGGGAAATCATGGTATCGGAGTTATACCTTATGAAAATATTAAGAAAATTTGACCAACGTTTCTGAAGATTTTAAGAAAACATGATTAATTGTAATTTGTCAGGCTGAGTCCGGGGTCAAAATTGATGGGATAAAATGGAGGTAACTAACTAACTTCCCCCCACAGTTATTACGTGAGAGTATTCAAGTATTTTTCGATCAAGATCGTATGAAATAACAACTGTAAGTTAAGCAAAGCAAATTCCAACAAACTGCGTTGTAACAAACAAAAAGACACCCGCCAGCAGTAACAGCAATAAATTAAAAAAAAAATTAAGAAAGAAAACGACAAATTTGCATATTTAACATTTACTTCATCAACATACGTGCGTGTAGCAGCACCTTTCAAAATGATATTTTTAACCAAGGACATTTTTAAACCTATATTTCCTCCATTTGGAACTGAAGAATTTTCTGGTCACTCTTGCAAACCTGCCCTGGGATGTTTTTAGTCAAGCACAACACTGTCTTTAGCACATGATGCTAATTAAAATTTCATCTTCCGAAATTCAGACATCCACAGAAGGCATAATTTGGGGTTTAAAATTGAAACTACCGCGGAGTTTGGCAGTGTATGCTCCTTGCTGAATTATGGGCTAATCATGCATTTCACTATTAAAGTCTAATACAGCATCGCTAAGTTCTTAAACTTAAAATAATCAAAAATCAAAGTTTTGAGATTTCCTTAATGGTGTTCGATTGAAACGTGGTGCATGAAATTATGGTTTAGAATGCGTTTAAAGTCTTTTCATTTTTCAGCACAAATTTAGTTTTAAATATTTTAATTTTTGAGAAGTTGTTTTTACTTGGTATGATATATCTGTTCTACTTTTAATGTTTTACTATACTAGGTGGACAAAGCATATGACGCAGGAGATTACAAAAGGGCAAGAAGACTCTCAGCCATTACCAGACGGTCGAATATAGCTTCTTTCACCTGCGGTTTAATCATTTTTGTTGGTGGAATTATTTGGTATATATTGGCTTATCTCGCAATCTACTAGTTTCATCGCTAATAAAAAAAGCAATTGTATTAAAACTACAGGTTCAGGTGAATTATCAACTAAAAAACCATTTTAAAAGATTAAATACATTTATAATACAAACATAACATTCTGAATTTCGGGTCCATCTTTGAATTTACTTCACTTGTGCGGTCAAAAGTTACGGTTTGCTTCCCTTACAATGTTCCTCTTTTTGAATCATACATCCAACAAGGCCGTTCTTAATATTACTTCAGTTCCTGCTTTTCAAAGTACGTGTTTTGTCCATCTTTAAGTAAACACGTATCCTTCATTTTTCCAAGTTCGGGCTCTGCTAATAAATGTAAAGCATGAAAATAACACTCAGCAAAACTAGGGCTTGACAAACGTATACTAAGCTTAAACAAGTAAAACTATCAGATTTAGCCAAGACTAAAAGCGAAGCCCCATTTTATACTTATAATAAGAGCAATTAAACTCTAAACCACCGAAAAGAATCCTCCTTATGATGGAGGGACTGGGTGATTAAGAAAAAATACCCCGCAAACAACACTTGAAATGAAAACTCTCCAATCATGCAAGCTGAAGGTCTTCATATGTTTTTGTTTACAGCAAAATCAAAAAACCGCTTTAATGCACAATACTCCGTTCTGTAGCACCAAATTTACAGGTTACGATTTCTTCTGTCTAAAGTAAAGACCGAAAAGAAAAATCGGGCTGACCTGGTAGGTCATTGATTCACCTTTTTCACATTGCCGATGATACGCCAAGCGTTAACCGCTAAATATTTGTTTTCCAATTTCTCCCGGGTGTTACAGTCGTCTTAAGAGAAACATGAACGTGATTAACATCAATTTGGATTATTATGGACATGCTGTGAATATAATGCTGAAAGCGAGGTTCACGAAAAAGCATGGAACACAAAATACTACACTGTTGCACTACAACCACCATCGCTGGCATCAGCACGTGCAGTCGTGGTATTGACGACGTTCTCTCTAATAAATAAGATTTACTGCGCAATATATGTGATTTATTGTACAATAATCTAAGTTCGTGTAGACTTTCCTCCTACTTTACAGCACAACAGATAGTTTTCACCTTTTAGCTTATAAATGAACTGTGACAATGAAAAATTCCGCTATGCAGTATATTATTGGTATGAACAAAAAAAATCCGTATGGGAAGTTGTAAAGTAATTTTACTTAAAAGGCATTGACAAATCTGATGACGTCACTGGAAAACCGCTATAACAGGATGAGATAGCTGTTGAAAAAGTCATCCGTATCGAGTAAGCAGGGTTTCAGGTTTAAACATTTTTCCAAGTCTGTGCATATTATTTCTTCTTGATCTCTTCTCTGGAAAGAATGAGTTTTTACTTTTTGACATCATCATATTAGCTAACTTAGCAGATAATTTTAAGTGATTAAACTTAAAAAGCTGTGGCTATATGGCCGGTAACCGGTCAAGGTTTTCAAAACACTAAATGACCGGCAGTCCTGTCTTTTCTGTAAATTTCACAAATCGAAAAAACCAGCCAATCTAAACTATCGTTTGTCGATTCAGAAAAGTCAATCGATTCTGAAACGTTTTATAGATCTCAAGTTTAGCGTTTGGTTTACACTGGGCTCAGAAAACGAAACCATGTTTTGTGACTCTTAGAACTTTTTTCAGGTCGATTGCGGGTCAAGGTTTTCAAAACACTACTGAAATAACCGGCAGTCTTTCGCCTCGTTCAACTCTTGCACTTCTTTGGAGCTTAGCAGCCTCCCGCGTGCATCCACAACTCGATGGTTGCACACTGCACGTTTACCATACTGCACGTTTACCATTTCTTAATTTGTACTTTCAGCAATTTTATATTCAAGCAATGTCCGATCACAACGATACTCAAGGTACGTAAGAATATCATTTACCCTTGATAATTAAAATTAAGCACTTGATATAAACATTTTTTTTTTCAATATTGATTTTCCCCCTGGCTCAGTATTGCTTTGCTATAAATACATATTATAACACAATCATCGTGAAGAGTCATCGTGAAGAAACAGTGTGATCTAGCTATTTCATAGTTCAGCCCAGATATCCTGGCTACCCGATGCAACCGTACCCACATGAAAGGCCAACTTCCACGAGTGTGACTTTGCAAGTAAGCTCTTCATTAAGTTTAATTCAATAATTTCTTTGTACCAGTAACGTTTTTATGCGATCAAAAAGCCTAATCTTTCTTTACTCACCACAATTTTCGTATTTTCAGCCCAATTCAACAGCTCAGCCTCTTCGTCCAAAGAATTGCATGGCTGTATCAATTTTTACCACCTTGTTCTGTTGCTTACCATGTGGTGTATCAGCCATTGTCTTCAGTAGTAAGGTAAGAAATAACCTTAAGTTGTTTTGTTCCCTCCACCAAGTTGTGATGGGTCTAGGTACGTGCTACAGGGGAGGGATATGGCGCCCGGTTCTTTAAAGGCCCATATTCACCCTAGATGCACCGCGCGCCCTGTACTCCAGAAAAAAAACATTCCGCGTAGTTGAAAATCGCTGCCTTCAGCGTGTAGAGTCAATCTTTGTTAATGTTCCACAGTTCGCTAGGATTCTTTTGGTATTTTTCTTTACATCTTTTCGGATATTTTAGTCTGCCTTTCTGTTTCTGTTAGTGTTTGTTTCACTGGAGCATTTCGATGGCGGCCGTACGGAGAAGACCGCGTCGACGGGGGTCGCCGAAGTCAAAGAGTACATTCGTCTCCGTGAATCCGGTTTTTTTTAATCTCTGGAGAGATGGGAAAGAAGCTCTTGGGTGTAAATACTACAGACAGCGTGTTTTCCGAGTTCCTTCTACATCGAATGTTCAATTGTAAACAAAGGTCCCGTTGAAAACAGTTGAAAGCAAAACAAGCGAGTCAATCTAACATGAACAATGCGTTATTTAATTAATCTGTGAAGCGCGTGATATCCTCAACGTAAGCTTATCGTCTGGCGTATCACGATTAAAGCTCTAAAGTAGCGAGAACTATTTATCAGCAAACAAATCCTTAGCAAAACCTAAAGGAAGTGTAACACAGCGATTACAGCGACAAGACTGTACGTAGTGCTGATTCGGCGCTTTGCAAACACAACTTCTCGCTTATTCTTTCGAGAACACATACCTAAGTTTCCCAAGAATTAACACAAAATAATAGATTGAGGAATCAAAACATTTCACAGTCGACTCCCCGGGCTTCAGGAAAATCTCACCTGGTGCTTTCTATGCTTTCTAAATTTTGAACTGCTTTCTGCGGTGCCATTTAACGAAGTCGGCGATATATCTTCCTCCATTTGGAAAAGAATTAAAGTCTTACTGGCCTATTTGATACTGTCTGTTTAAGCTTCGGTTAATTAAGCGTGACAAAAAGCTACTCTCCCTCGCAGTTGTTTTTAGTATCGGCACGCAACGCTCCTCAAAAGTGGAAGCCAATCAAAACACTGCATTTGACAACACAAGCGCGCAAAGCCGTTTGGGTGAACATGGGCTTTTAAATTCAGGCCTAGCAGTTGTTTTAGAAAACAAATCAGCGTACAAGAAAAGGCTAATTTTTTAGCACCTAGTTTAGAGCAGTCCCTACCTTTACTTGAGCTTTGTACGTTCAAATCTACACTACACACTGTTGCAGAAAACGTCTCGAACCGTCACTTACGAACCACGGAACATAACACCCGTAAAGTATTTTTGGGGAGTAACCCTGGCAGACAAGGTCAAAGGCAGTTCGTTTAACTTAAAGCTTTGTATTTGCACGGCTAGCCTCGTTCTCACTGCTTTTTTAATATCCTGGGACAAAATGGCCGCCGCGTGACAAAGGTCTATTAGGTTCGGTAAAGTTCAGCATCTGAACCGGGCCTTAAAATGTGAGTGACCGTTTCACATGAACTGGTACTGGAAGCAAGCATTTGGGTAACGCACAGTTCGGGTAAATATCAAACACAAATTATGCGATATATACCCAGCTGTCTTAAATGTGTAATCATGGGATGTTACGACTCTTCTTTCTCATCAATTAGATAGTGCAAAAAAGAGCATCATCGTTAAGTCGATGACTGCGAAGTCAAAAACAACTATTTGGATGATGCTACGAATACATTAGATGAAAGGTTTGCTCTCTAGAAAATAGCGTAAGCGATCATTGTCTTAATCGGCGCAGAATAATGGATTGCGACTTAGCCAATCAGATGCGCACATTTGAAGTCATGCGCACTGAATGACTGAAAACACCGTGTACCTCCCATGATTGGTACGATCGATTTGAGGTTACTTGATTTTTGTCCCCCAACAAAACCAATCGTAACTAAAATCTTCTGACTGCGTGCAGAACGTAACGTGGCTGTTAACCTCGAATCAAAGGTAAAGAATTTTCCTAATCATTCAATTTGAAGTTGTCTTAACGTTTGTAAGTGTGCTGCACGGGCAGCGGAGTTAGAACACCATACTGTAGCGGTCGATCAACATTTAAGAATCATTATGAGTAAACCTATCGAAAATCATACTGTATCAAATGAGTTATCTACTGACTCCAAATGTTCTGTAAACAGAATGGGCCCGAAATGATCCTTAACATAAGAGTCCCTTAAGCATCATATGCGAAAAAGATGCAAGAGGTGTCACTCGGGTGAATTAAGGAATGGGTCACTAGAAATTTATAGGAGGGTGATCTGGCTCATGTGGTTAAGTTTTCGCTTTTAACTTTCATAAAAGCAAATCAGTTTCATTAAGGATGATATACTTTCTTAGCCCCTTGACTTGCCATACCCGTTTTTTGCTATTTTAATATTTTGATCCAATGCGACAACTCTTTAGAAAGATTTCTTTTGGTTTGATTCATTTTCTGTTTACGACTATAGGTACAAGGCTGATCGGAAATATTTTTTTCCTGCAAACGGTAACGTTTTCATCTTAGAGAGAAAGTAGGGCGAGAAAAAACGTTAAATCATTACAAAGGAATAAAATATTTTAACATTCTCCCCATTGATTTTAGATCTTTAGCATTAAAATAAATGAAAGAACAGCCAAGGATGTAAATTTGAGTAAACTGGTAGAAATGTTGAAGATTTGCCCATGCTGCAAATATTTATCAAATTTGTATCAAACCATTACATTTACTTCACTTTTGCGTATCAATACCTATCTAGCAAATATATGTATTTGCCCACACTTTAGCCGACAGCGCAAATGTAATGCAAATTTGGAGCTCCAAATTTACCACATATTTGCACCTTTCGCAAACATTAGTAAATCCGTTTTTTCGTCCAGTGGGAGATGTCTGCAGTGCAGGGAATGATGTTTTTATGATTACATAATTTATGCTCGTATAATTTTCTTTCTTTTTCTCTAGATGGATAGAGCATACGATGCTGGAGATCACAAATTAAAGGAGCCGTGGAAAACGCAAAAAATGCTAAATTGTGTAATTTAATTGCGGTCATATTTAATAATAATAATAATTTACATTTATATAGCGCAAACCTCTATATGAATATATTCGGTTGCGCTTTACAATATTGTTATATTAAATTTATGTTAAAGGTGACTAAAGCATGAGCAACTATTAAAAACTACAATAAAAAGTATTAAAAACTATAAATAAAAATAAATAAATAAAAGCCAACAATTAAATCTATTTAAAAGCTAAATTGAAAAAATGAGTTTTAACAGCAGTCTTAAAAGTGTCCAATGTCTTCATGTTGCGAATTTCCGAAGGTAATGCATTCCAGAGATAAGGTGCAGCTGACTGGAATGCACGATCGCCAAGAGTTGGATGGGTCTTAATGCATGGTAACTCGAGGAATATAGACTCATTTGACCTTAGAGAGTACTTGGATTGCTTTTTGGTAGTAATGAAATCAATTAGATAATTAGGAGCTTGACCATATAAGCACTTAAATGTCAAAAGTAGAATCTTAAACTTTATACGGTAACTTATTGGAAGCCAATGAAGGTGGAAAAGCAATGGTGTAACATGGCAGAATCTAGGTGTTCCGGTGACCAACCGAGCCGCGGCATTCTGTATCCGTTGGAGTTTCATGATATGTGAATTCGGGAGGCCATATAGTAGACTGTTACAATAATCTATTCTACTGGTGATAAAAGCATGAACTAATGATTCGGTGACTGAACGACTTAAATATTTCCTAATTCTACGCATGTTATAAAGATAATTGAAAGCGGATGAGCAAGTTTTGTTGATATGACTTAGCATACTCATTTTAGAATCAAACCAAGCTCCTAGGTTTCGAACTTCAGAAGATGGAGCAATTTGGGAGTCCCCAACCGATAAGGTACTAATGTTACTGACTTTCTGAAGTTGTTGTCGTGTTCCAATCAGAAGACATTCTGTCTTATCGGAATTCAGTTTTAACTTATCCGAATGCATCCATCTACTGATATCAGCAATACATGATTCCATGGCAGTTATAGCAGCGGTCTCCTCCAAATCATTTCCTGATCTAAACGCGATGTACAGTTGCGTGTCATCTGCATAACAATGGGAATTAGGAAGATGTGATTCGACGATCTTAAAAAGTTTACTAGCATAGAGGGAAAACAATAATGGCCCGAGACAGCTGCCTTGTGGAACTCCAAATTTAAGATTAAAATTACTCGATAGAACTCCGTCTATATAGATGCGCTGGGTTCTGTTAGAAAGGTACGATTCAATCCAATTAAGTGCAGAGCCTGAAATTCCAAAATCAAACTGAAGGCGATCTAAGAGAATCCTATGGTCCACGGTATCAAACGCGGCGCTTAAATCAAGAAGCACTAACAACGTGACCTTCTGATTTTCCATGTTCATCAGAATGTCATTCTTGACTTTAAGCAGGGCAGTTTCTGTGCTATGGTGCCGTCGATAGGCTGATTGCAATGAAGGAAAAAGATCATGCTCATTTAAGTAGGACTGAATCTGATCAGCTGCCACTCTTTCAGCCAATTTTGAAACAAAGGAAAGATTGCTGATCGGTCGAAAGTTTTTAAAAACCAAGTCAAGACCTTGTTTTTTTAGCAGTGGTGTAACAATCGACTCTTTCCAAATGTCAGGGAAAAATCCTGATTCAAGCGACAAGTTTATCGTAGTAGATAATATCGGAAGTAACTCATCAAGGCAATCTTTCAAGATATTAGTGGGAACAGGATCAAGTAAACAAGATTTTGTCGGCGCTCTGAGCGCAAGTTTTCTTAAAGAGTCCATGTCTACACGGCGAAAAGCAGTAAAGGACGAAGAACAATGAGAAGAATGGCGGTTAACAGTGCTGCACAAATTCTCAGTTGCATCAAGGCTAACACGAAGATCCGATATTTTCTTAATAAAGAACGACCCCATGTCATTAGCCAAGGCTAACTTATCGCCGTGAGGTGGAAAAGGCGTATCTGCTGTCTGATTGAACAGTTTCTTTGTAGCAGCAAAAAGCTTGCGTTGATCTCCAGAAATGTTGTTGACAAAATCTGTGTAAAATTCACGACGAGACTTATTCATAAGAAAGACAACTTTGTTCCGAAGAAGTTTGAATGTTCTCCAGTCAGATTCAGACTTTGTAGACCTCCAGTTACGCTCAGCTATCCTTCGGCGACGTTTCGCAGATCTGATCTCATCAGACAACCATGGAGCTTGAACTCTTTGAGTCATGGATCTCTTCCGCCAAGGAGCGTGTTTGTCGGTGATGGACTTTAAAGTAGTATTAAAACAGTTAACGAGATCAACAAGGTGATTGGGAGTGTTAAGTAGCAATTCTGAAGTACGGATATCATTCTTAAACTTGGGAAGATTAATCGATTTAATTTTCCGAAACCACACTTCTTTAGCAGAGGACTCTGACTTAGAACCTTTTAAGTTAAACAATACTGTCGCGTGGTCAGACAAAAAAGAGCCTGAAATCGGTGTGTCTTGAATGATACTGTCCATTTTTCTGGTTATAACTAGATCCAGTGTATGACCTAGAACATGAGTTTCAAAGTGCACATGTTGAACAAGTCCCAAAGAATCAATTAGATCCAAAAATGATTCTACATTGGGATTATCCTGGACGTCAACTTGAATTTGGTCTTATCTTCATCCATCTTCAATTTGGTCTTATCTTCATCCCATTAGTAATCTATTTGCGTGTGAAAGCGATACAAGAACAAGATAATAGTTAATAATTAATTGTTTTACTAACGGAAATCCCGTTTTATCCGAGAATAGTGGGCAAATTATTCTCTTGGCTTTACTTCATAAAATTGGTCAGTTTGTGATTATTGATTAGCGTTTACTAAAATGATGTGCGGCGAAAAATGAAACCAGACTAATGAATTCCAGATCCTAAAATGACATTCTCCAACTTAGTACCTGCGAAAACAAGTCTGATTTCTATTTAAGGGGTTTACATTTCTGAGTTGTAAAGTACAATATTAGTCCAACGGTGAAAGAAACTTTCGACAAACCCATCCTGGGGGTAGCCTCACACGCAGAGGCATAAACGCGTGACGAACCCCTAACAACGACTGCTTGGGAGACTATCCTCGAGGCACCAGGAGCAGTAAATAAGGAAGGCGGTGCCGGGTATATATTTACTAGAACGGCTCCCGGTTCTGCTGGAACTAGAAATAAGCAGAGGTTACGGGGTGCAGGCGATAACAATCGAAGGTCAAAACGCTTTTGCTCCAGCGCTTTGCTTTGCGTAAGTTTCACGTGAGAGATGGTCAAAACACGCGTGATCAGAGGAGTGGTAGAAGGTCCAAACGCACGTGATCAAAGTGCGTTCTGTGCATTCCATACATTCTTAATGGAAGTCCAAACGAATGCTGGCTACATACATGCAGCGCATGCGTAATAAAAACCTGGAGATTAGGATTGCGGGCTCCTCTTGTCGCCCGCAAATACGTATCATGCAACATGATTCCTTTGTAAAAATCGTTGTTGCACTTAGTTAAGCCCTGTCCTCAGTTGCGTTTAGAAGCTCTGGCTACGTTGTATGTGTATGTATGTATGTATGTATGTATGTGTTGTATGTGTATGTATGTGTGTATGTATACTTGTATTCTGGGTAAAACGTATTTCGTAGAGCGCTCAATTCATTTAATTGAAGAGCATTGACTATTAATAATCACAGGAGTTCAGGCTTCAGGAGTAATCATTGATGTTTTATTGCGACAGTGCTGTTTCGTATGGTCCGAAATTGTAGGACCACACTCAACAGGCAACTTCAACGATTGACCGTTAAAGTTAAAAGCTGGCAGTAAAATTTGGGTGGTTGTCATAGGGATACGTAAAGAGATTGTATCTGGGTAACAGATGGATTGTGTCTTAGTTACGTTACTCTAGAGTTCTGAAGTACATATCTGTTTCTGTGGGGGCATGAGCTCGCTAGTTCGTTTCGCCTGTTTAGGCTAAAAAGCTCTTTTTTACAAATGATGATGAACTTTTCATAAAAACGAAAATTACATTTTTTGCTAATTATGCTATAGGGTTTGCATTTCTTTAAAACTTTCAATTTTATCTGGAAAGGATTCTTAGAGTCTTGTAAAGTCCAAATATATTTTGAGAGTTCCGTTTCATTTCTTCTATTCGAGCGTCGAAAGGAGGACTGATGGTTTCTGTAATATTCCTTAAAGTTTGTCGCCAGTCTTACGTAAGTTTCAGTTGTCGTCGCTGTGGTTACAGTGGCTTGGTAGATTACATTTGATTGGAGGTATTTTCCTTTGAGTGTATGCAAGTATGTATGTATGTAAATCTTTTTATAAACACGGGAAATCATCAGTTAGGCTTAAGTTAAAAACTAAAACTAGTTACAACTGCTTTACATGATTGCCGTTTGGGAATCCGATTTATCAGCTACCTTCTTGAAATTTCGCTTAAAATACTCAACGGATGCAGCATTTTGGTGCTTGGTTTGGACAGGGTCAGCCTTCCCTCAGAGTCTCTTAAGTTGTAAGCAGAGTGACGCTGAGAGAAAAGACTCTGTAGATATTCCGGAGCAAGGTCATACATGAATGTTTTATACATCATTAAGGCTTTTTGTTTCTTTCGTCGAAAATTAAAGATAGCCTCTCCCAGTCGAGGGTGGAGAGAAGGTGGTTTGAGCTCGTATCAAAGGGTGATTTAGTAATAACTCTGGCTGCACGATTCTGTAATTTTATAGCTTGTCACTCAAGTAACCACTCAAACAGTCCCAGACGGGGCTCTAGTAATCAAAATGAGGCACAATTAAAGCGTTATAAATTTGAATCGCAGTTTCTTTGGATATAAAGGGCCGCACACGTTTTAGGGCGTTTATAGCTGAAGAGACTTTCTTGCAAATCTCTTCAACGTGTTTACCCCAAGAGAGTTGAGCATGTATGGTAAGACCCAAGGATTTGGTATGATCGACTCTCTTGATAATTTGCTTGGTCATCAATTCTGATTTCTACATCGTCACACTGGGCAGATAGTCTTTGTCTTGATTCAATAATCATTAGCTCTCGCTGTTTTAATAAGCAACATTTAGACTGAGCTTGTTAGCTTTTTAGGAACACATCAAAAGGCTCGTGGAATGGTAAGTTTCAGAATAAAAAACTTTGGAGAACTTCGTTTTCTCGCGGGTTACAGTACTCTTCAAGCTTTTCGAGGACCTTCGCTGGATCGTTTTGTCGGCTTCGAAGTGGAAATGATCATAGACTTCGAGAACTTGCGGGCTGGCACAATGTAAAATGATCGTTGTTTGTCGCTGTTTCGGCTTGTTATTAGCTCCACTGTAGCTTCCATGTAGACTTCCAATTGACATTTCCATTTCCTAAAACTATCAGCAAAATTACCATCGGTCAGATCCAGGTTTGGCGGTAAATGGAATTGTGCCATCTCCATGTGGAAAATATTGTTATCCTGTTCTCACTCGTATCCCAGAACGAGTTTGACTCCTTTACCAAGGAAAAATCGCTGCCACCATTTTGACAAGTGCTGCTTCAGGCGATAAAACACAACTCAGCTAGGTCTCACAAGTATGTAAAGTCAGAACTAGAACTGAAAAATATGGCGGGTCCTAGACACAAGTCATATATAGTTTCCAGGCCCTTACGGTTCCAACCGACTGGTGGGCTCATACCAATATATATAATATCAACAGCATAGAAATTTATTACTATTATTATTTTGGTTCTAGCGTTATACAAATTCATTATCGTTGTTACTTTTATCGCTGTCAAGTGTGTTCAAGTTTTAACTCTACAAGACTTATTAATTCTCTGCTCGGATTACACCCCTGGGGCGGGGCAAACAAACTAACCCTGTTAGTTTGCACCCGTCCTCCATTGAACAGCAGGTCTAAACGATCATTCAGGGGAAACTATTTTAAATTCATAAACCTTTGAGGGTAAAGCACTTCTAATTTTTGTTATTAGTTCAAGACTAAAAAACCTGGAGATAAGGCTGTACTTCCTTTTTCACTTATAAGCCGTGCTCAGTAATAGCTTTATTTCGTCATTTTTAGATAGACGTAAACCAAAGCTCTTCCGTTTTCAGTGTTAACAGGTACGATTTCCCGATGGTACCGTTAAGAGGGCTAATAAGAATGCGCGTCTATTGTAGACCATTACTACGAATATTAGAGTTCTCACTATTTAAAGACACAGCTGGTATAACCGACATAACCGGCCATGCGGCATCAAAAGTGAATTCACGCCGGGCTGGGTTGCGCCTAAAAATGGCACGTTTTCTGTCAGCAACCAAGCCAATTTTCACGGCGTTTAGAATATCAAACTCTGCTGGCAGGGTATAGTGCAAATATTTGGGAAGTTGAGAATAGTTGCCCCGGATATGATGGGATGCCACTGGAAGACAGTCCTTCATATTTTGAATGTAAACGTCAATATATATATATAATTTATCATGATCAATCTTCACTTTAAACGGTTTATCCGTTTGGTTATTTGTCGCCGCTAGCTATTACTCTGAAATCTCGCGCATCAGAGTTATACAGTTATTTCGAGAAAGGTTGTCGAAAAAACTGTGCACGCAACAATCCCGAAAGGTATTATGGGATATAATTAATAACTGTAGCTGTCGAATCTACCTTGATTGCTTTCCTTTAGCAATCGCAAACATAACATCGCAAATATCCCGTGCCATTCTTTCAATTTTCTTTGAAGAACAGTGCACTCAAAACCACCCACAATACCTTTCGCGATTGTCGCGTGCACTTTTTCCGACAACCTTTCTCGAAATAGCTGTATACCATTAAAGGTTAGGATAAATCGGTTTACGTTTAGTGTTGTCCGCTCCGCTTTTTAATTTCGTTGATTTCTGACTGAACATTGCAAATTGAATCCTCAAATATAAAGCACATATACACTACACTTTCTTCGCTGTGATTTTATAAGTAGGAAGATTTAGCAATTATATATAGTAAACCCCTTAACAGTCTTGAATCAGATATGTACCCCTTGGAAACAGCATAGGACTGAATCGTCAGCTATCTCAGCGGTGATGTCATTGGCAAGAGGTGTACCGGCGGAATGTACATTCCGAGACTTCATAAGAATTCATAATTCTGCTTATTCAAAGTTCCTGTCTAGAGAAAGGTTTAAATTCCGCGACGTTGTTTGATATTTTTACTTGCGGTTTGCTTGCGGCTCTTATAGGTAAAATATCGATCACGGTTTCACTCACAACTTTAAGTTTAGAATTTTTATGGATAGTAGCCAACCCGTATTCATTTTGGTTTTAATTAATTTAAATTTAAGATCTTTAGATAAAACCTTCATGAATTTCCCTGGGGAGGATACAAAAAGTCTCCTCGAGACGTTCATGTGCGCAGGGCTAACGTCATCTTCTTTCGCCATTTCAGGAAAAATTCCGGCTGAGCTCGAGTAAAAAAACTGGCTACTTACTGAAAGTTATTTCTATGAACGCATTCCAAAACATTTTGCGTTTTCCCAAAATAGCGCTTTCTAACAGAAATCTATATTTTTTGTCTGCAAGTTTTTTAAAGTGTTTAAACCATTGAGTCTTCGCGGACGCCATTTAAAGATCAACTAAAAATATTGTTTTATTCCTCCAACGAGGAGCATTTCCGAAAAATAGAATGTCATCTCTTCCAAAATAATTACTTGACTTAATCCCACGTATTATTCCGTTCTGTCGCTTGCAGTGTTTTGTCTGAACCTGTTGGTCATCCAACGTAGTGGAAAGTGGGGATGAAAGCCTTTGAATATTATGGCACGGGAGCTTCTGGGCTTCTAGATGCCAATTAAACATTTTGACGTCATTAGAAAAAATCACTTTAATTTATATGTTTTTATTTCTGGCAAAATATTGCCTAGAGAAATCATGATATTATACCTTACGAAAATATTAAGAAAATCTTACTAAAGTTTCTGAAGATTTTAAGAATCCATGATTAATTGTAATTTGTCAGAGGTGAGTCCGGGGTCAAAATTGATGGGATAAAATAGAGGTACACTATTGGCGTCCAACTACCTCCACTGTTACGTGAGAGTATTTAAGTATTTTTCGATCAAGATCGTATGAAATAACCACTATAAGTTAAGCACAGCAAATTCCAACAAATAAACTGCATTGTAACAAAAAAAAAAACATCCGCCCACAGTAACAGCAATAAATAATAAAACAAAAATGAAGAAAGAAAAAGACAAATTAGCTTAATATTTAACACCTATTTCATCAACATTTCACAC
Source organism: Porites cylindrica (assembly GCA_964035525.1). Classification (NCBI taxonomy): domain Eukaryota; kingdom Metazoa; phylum Cnidaria; class Anthozoa; order Scleractinia; family Poritidae; genus Porites; species Porites cylindrica. The sequence goes on along the minus strand of OZ037778.1, from coordinate 903,490 downwards.
TTGGCAAACGTACGTGTGGCAGCACCTTTCAAAATAATATTTTTAACCAAGGAAATTTTTAAACCTATATTTCCCCCCTGATTTGGAAAGAATTTTCTGGGCGCTCTTGCAACCCCCCCCCCCCCCCCCCCCCGGATGTTGTTAGTCAAGCACAACACTGCCTTTTACACTTGATGCTAATTAACATTTCATCTTCCGAAGAAGGCAAAATTTTGGGTTTAAAATTGAACAAAAACCGCCGAGTTTGGTAGTGTATGCTCCTTGCTGAATTATGGGCTTTTCATTCATTTCACTATTAAAGTCTAATACAGCATCGCTAAGTTCTTAAACTTAAAATAATCAAAAATCAAAGTTTTGAGATGTCCTGAATGGTGTTCGATTGAAACGTGGTGCATGAAATTATGGTTTAGAGTGCGTTTAAAGTCTTTTCATTTTTCAGCACATATTTAGTAATAAATATTTTAATTTTTTAGAAGCTGTTTTTACTTGGTATGATATATCTGTTCTACTTTTAAATGTTTTACTGTACTAGGTGGACAAAGCATATGACGCAGGAGATTACGAAAGGGCAAGAAGACTCTCAGCCATTACCAGACGGTTGAATATTTAATAGCTTCTTTCACCTGCCGTTTAATCTTTTTTGTTGGTGAAATCGGTATAAATTGGCTTATCTCGCAATGTATTAACAAAATAAAGCAATTTTATTAAAACTACGGGTTCAGGTGAATTATCAACTAAAAAATCTATTTTAAAATTTCAAATACATGTATAATATGAACATAACGTTCTGAATTTCGGGTCCATCTTTGAATTTACTTAGGGTTTGCTGCCCTTAGAATGTTCCTCTTTTTTACTCATACATCCGAGAGGACTGTTCTTAATATTACTTCCAGTTCCTGCTTTTCAAAGTACGTGTTTTGTCCACATTTCGTTTACACTTATCCTTCATTTTCCCAAGTTGGTGAATTCATGTAAAGCATGAAAATATCACTCAGCGAAAGTAAGGGCTCAGACAAACGTATACTAATAGTAAACAAGCAAATATGAGATTTAGCCAAGGCTAAAAGCGACGCCTAATAAGAGCAATTAAACTCTAAACCACTAAAAAGAATTCTTCTTCTGAGGGACGGGCTTGGTGATTAAGAACAAATATCCCGCAAACAACACTAATAAAATGAAAACTCTCCAACCATGTAAGCTGAAGGTCTTAATATGTTTTTGTTTACAGCAAAATAAAAAAAAAAAACGCTTTAATGCGCAATACTCCGTTCGGTAGCACCAAATTTACAGGTTACGATTTCTAGAGTCAATATTTCTGTTTAAAGTAAAGACCAAAAAGAATAAGCGGGCCGAACTGGTAGGTCATTGATTCACCTTTTTCACATTGCCCATAATACGCCAAGCGTTAACAGCTAAATATTTGTTTTCCATTTTCTCCCCGGTGTTACAGTCGTCTCAAGAGCGACATGAACGTGATTAACATCAATCTGGATTGTTATGTGCACGTGAATATAATGGTGAATGCAAGAATACTACCCTATTGCACTACAACCACACCATCGCTGGCATCAGCACGTGTAGTCGTGGTATTCGTTCTCACTGATAAATAGGATTTACTGCGCAATATATGTGATTTACTGTACAATAAACTAAGTACGTTTTGTAGACTTTCCTGTAACGGAAAATAATCACACCAGTTTTATTTAGATCGAGTTTGAAGATGGTTGGAAGGAAGTAACAAGAGGCCTTGATGTAATCCAGTTCCTTTACATCACAACAGATAGTTTCCACCTTTAAGCTGATAAATGAAGTGTGACGATGAAAAATTCCGCTATGCAGTTATATTGTTGGCAAGAACAAAAAATCCGTATGGGAAGTTGTAAAGTAATTTTTCTTGAAGGCATTGAGAAATCCGATGATGTCACTGGAGAAACGGCCGGTGACCGCTCAAGGTTACTACCGGTCATACAAAAATTCCGCTATGCAGTTATATTATTGGCAAGAACAAAAAACCCGTATGGGAAGTTGTAAAGTAATTTTACTTAAAAGGCATTGAGAAATCTGATGATATCACTGGAGAAACGCTATAAGAGGATGAGATAGCTGTTGGAAAAGTCATCCATATCGAGAAAGCAGCGATTGAGGTTTAAACATTTTTCCAAGTCTCTACATATTATTTCTCCTTGATCTCTTCTCAGGTAAGAATGACTTTTTAATTTTTGACATCATTATATTAGCTAACTTAGCAGACAATTTTAACTGATTAAACTTAAAATGCTGTGGCTATATGGCTGGTAACCGGTCAAGGTTTTCAAAATACTAAATGACCGCCAGTCTTTCGCTTCGTGCAACTCTCGGGCTTCTTTCGTGCTTAGCAACCTCCCGCGTGCATCTATAACTCGATGGTTGCACGCTGCACGTTTACCATTTCTTAATTTGTACTTTCAGCTTTTTTATATTCAAGCAATGGCCGATCACAACGATATTCAAGGTACGTAAGAATAAGTCATCGTGAGGAAACAGTGCAGTGTGATCTAAATAATACGAGCCATGATACTAAATACAAACTCTATTCCATAGTTCAGCCCAGATATCCTGGCTACCCGATGCAACCGTACCCACAAGAAAGGCCAACTTCCACGAGTGTGACTTTGCAAGTAAGCTCTTCATTAAGTTTAATTCAATAATATCTTTGTACCAGTAACGTTTTACGCGATCAAAAAGCTTAATGTTTCGTTATTCACCACTATTTTCGTATTTTCAGCCCAATTCAACAGCTCAGCCTCCTCGTCCATGGAATTGGATGGCTGTATCAATTTTTACCACCTTGTTCTGTTGCTTTCCATGTGGTGTATCAGCCATTGTACACAGTCGTAAGGTAAGAAATAACCTTAAGTTGTTTTGTTCCCTCCACCAAGTTGTGATGGGTCTAGGTAAGTGCTACACGGGAGGGATATGGCGCCCGGTTCTTTAAATTCAGGCCTAGCTGTTGTTTTAGAAAACAAGAAAAGGCTAATTTTTTAGTAGCTAGTTTAGAGCACCCTACCTTTACTTGAGTTTTGTACGTTCAAATTTATACTACACATAGTTGCAGAAAACGTCTCGAACCATCACTTAGGAACCCCGGCACATAACACCCGTAAAGTATTTTTGGGGAGTAACCCTGGCAGACAAAGTCAAAGGCACTACAATTTATAAAGTTTAACTTCAAATTACCAAAACAAAACAGCAAAGACAAGAATAGCATGTAAATTACAATCTTACTGAGGTACTGTATTTGTTGGTTCTCTCCCTTGCTCAAAGAGGTTTTTCTCCGGGTACTCCATTTCAGGAGACCAAGAATCAGGTAGACGAATGGCCACTTAGTGGATATGCTACCTCTAAATCGTTATTAATTTATTATTTATTTAGGTGTATCTTGCATAAGATACGAACGAAACGAAAAATTTAAGTCATGGTTGCCTCAGATCTATATTGGCTACGGGTTCTGACAACACTTTAAAAATGCCTAAAAGACTCAGTAAAAACATCTGGGCAAACAGTCGTCTTTATGTTAGTTCATCTATGCCCCCCTTTGGCTTTCCTTTTCTCCTTAACGCTTGAGCAGTTATTAATGGGTTTAATTTTCTTTGACCAGTTGACAAGTGCTGAAATCGGCTTATATTGTCACGTGTCCTAGCACCTTTTAGAGTGTTTTAGCATCGACGACGGCGACGGCAGCGAAAACGTAACTTTTAAAATGAATTAGCGTTCTTTCAAATTCGCTGAAAATGCCTGATGTAGGCAAATTTGCCTGGAGTTGATTTCTTGCGGGCCGCACTCAAATTTTAGAAAGAGTAAGAAAATTTTGTCGTCAACGTCGCTGGTTTACGTCCTCCATGAAACGTGAAATTAGGCATTTTCACGTCGTAGTCGGGCAGTAACGGCAAAGAAATGTGCAAAATAGCGTGAAGCACATGATAGACATAAACCTATTGCTGTTCTGACGTTCTCGTTGCTCTTGGCCCGGCTTAGACGCCAAACTTTTCATGAGCCGAACCTATAAATTCGAATTAAGGCCGACCCAAGTTATTTAGACCAGCTGAATTGATTCAGGCGCCGATCTTATTTGCAACTGAGCAAAATTCAAAAGGCGAAAAAATGCTCATTTCCAGGTCAAACTGCTTACAAAATACGTTATAATAATTTATGCATTAGCTTCGGTACATGAAAAGTTCGGCGTCTGAATCAAAGCCGATCCAAAGTCGCTCCAAAGGCGAAATTCCTGACCGGGCTATGAGGAAAGAACGGCTGAGCCGTTCCAAATTGAAACAGGCGTTCCTGATTAATTCAGCGCCAAACTTTTCAAGTATAGACCCTTGTCACCTGGCGGCCATTTTGTACCAAGAGATTAAAAAAGCTTTGTATTTGCACGGCTAGCCTCGTTCTCACTGCTTTTTTAATTTCCTGGGACAAAATGGCCGCCGCGTGACAAAGGTCTATTAGGTTCGGTAAAGTTCAGCATCTGAACCAGGCCTTAAAATGTGAATGACCGTTTTGCATGATATGGTACTGGAAATGTCTGCAGTGCCGGGAATGATGCTTTTACGATTACATAATTTATGCTCGTATGATTTTCTTTCTTTTTCTCTAGGTGAATAGAGCATACGATGCTGGAGATCACCAAGAAGCCGAGAAAAGCGCAAAAAAGGCTAAATGGTTGAATATAATTTCGGTCATATTTGGTCTTATCTTCATCCCAATAATAGTCTATTGGCAGTATTTGCGTTTTAAACAGGTGCAAGAACAAGAAAATAGCTACTAATTAATTGTTTTACTAACGCAAGTTCCCTCTTTACAAGTTTTCAATTCAATTCAATCTTTATTCACACTTTTATAAAATATTTACATGATATATGTAGTAAGGTAGGAATACACTAATAAAGGAGAAGAAGAAGGAAGAAAGAAAATTAATGGCTTGGATAGAAGTGTACGGTTTATTGAAGTTTATTGAACAATCCGAGAATAGTGTGGAAAATTAGTTATTCTCTTGGCTTAACTTCATAAAATTCGTCAGTCTGTAATTATTGATAAGTGTTTACTAAAATGATGTGCGGCGAAAAATGAAACCAGACTAATGAATTCCAGATCCTAAAATGACATTCTCCAACTTAGTTTCTGTGAACTTTCTAAGAAAACAAGTCTGATTTCTATTTAAGGGGTTTACACTTCTGAGTTGCAAAGTATAATATTAGTCCAACGGTGAAAGAAACTTTCGACCAACCCATGCATCCCCGGCCCGCGATAGCCTCACAAGCAGATTAGCATGAACGCGTGACGAACCCTGAGAACGTCTGCGTAGGAGACTATTCACGTTCCATCTGAATTGTAAATATCATCCCTGGGGATATGCAAATAAGTATATATAATAGGAAACACTGGCACGCATTGTCACATTCACTTCACTTTGTCCGACACGAAGGGCGATTGGCGACCCACCCACCCTCCCCAGAGAGTAAGTCGGGTTCCAGATTATTATTATCCTATTCATGTATTCAATTAAGTCTGTCTTGGGCTTGTCCCAGGTCAGATTGACTCTCCATACCTTATTATAATGCCATGAATAACATTACCCAGGGATGAATATTATAGATAGATAGATAGATAGATAGATAGGTACTTTATTAAATACATTGCAGCATAAGCTGAATTGCGTATATTTACTAGAAATACCTATCATGCAACGTGAGTCCTTCGTAAAAATCGTTGTTGCACTTAGTTGAGCCGGGAAGAATTTGCGACCGGCGAAAAAAATTGACCGGACAATCCGTTCAGACGGGGCTGGCTAAATCTATATATTAATATAGTTGTCATATCCCATGAATCTTTATGCCATTTGCGCATGCGCATTACGTCCTTCTTGCCATGTGCTTACGGACATGTTGATTAAATGGTGTTGAGTTCTCCGTGATTTTGCGTCTATTTTGATATACAATTTCCTGGTACATTACAAACTGGCGTCGAGGATAAATAATTAAGTGCTAGCGATGACGACACAGCAATCTGGCACTTTGGAACCATTCGATGGAGCTGACTTTACGGATTACAGTGAACGCTTGAATGCCTACTTCATAGCACATCGGTCAAGTTGCAGCTGACGCCAGCAACGCAGCTAAACGAGTAGACAAGAAAACAGTCGCCGTTACAATCTCCTTGATCGGTAAAACGGCTTTCAGTACGCTCAAAGATCTCTGTCTTCCTGATTTACCTGCTGATAAAACTTACGATCAGCTTACACCAATTCTGAAAAACTACTACAAACCTAAAGTCCTTGAAGTTGCAGAGACCTACCGCTTCCATCACACTGTCCAAAGTGAAACAGAAAGCGTAGCGGAGTATGCAGACAAGCTCAAACGCTTAGCTGTGAACTGCAATTTTGGTCCTTACCTTACAAGAGCCCTCAGAGATCAATTTGTTGGGGGAGTGAGAAGTCCGACTACTAATTATTATAACAAGAAACTACTTTTAGAAGATGGGACATTCGATCAAGCCCTCAAGGTCACTCAGGCCGATGAACTGGCTGAAAAACAATCTAAGTTACTCCGGGGCAACTCCGATACTTCTGGTGCTGGAATGCTGCCTTTGAATGCTGTCCACAACAAATTTTTTCCTGCCCAAGAAAGCCAAAGGCAAACAGATCCTAAGTCAGTTTGTTAGCCGATAGCCATATATACACCTAGTTTAAATCGTCGTTAACGCAGTCATTTATGAGTTTTAAATCTGCGCTGGCATAGGTTAGGCTGGTGTCATCGGCATACATTCTAGGTTGTGAAAAATGCAAGCAATTAGGTAGGTCATTAATATACAGTAAAAACAATAAAGGTCCAATAATTGTTCCCTGGGGAACACCACATGTAACTAATTTTGGGTTTGACATTGAGCAATTAATTTGGCAAGTTTGGGTACGATTGTTTAAATACGAAGTAAACCATTCGTGACAGGAACCGCGTAATCCATAATATTGTAATTTCGTTAATAAGATATGATGATCAACTGTGTCGAAAGCCTTTTTTAAGTCTAAAAAGACAACGGCATTGACAAGGCCACGATCAACGTTCACTGCCCAGCTATCGGTAGCTTCGAGTAACGCGGTTACAGTAGAATGTAAAGGACGAAAACCAGATTGGTAACGGGATAGAATACGATTCTCAGTAAGATAGTGATACAACTGGTCGTAGACTACCCGTTCAAATACTTTGGCCACGACTGGGATCACCGATATTGGTCGATAATTGGTGGGATCATTTCGTTTACCAGAATTTTTATACAGTGGAGTAACCCTAGCCGACTTCCACTCATCGGGAAAAATTCCTGTCAACAGTGATTGATTAAATATTAAAGTAAGAGACTCGGCAATTAGATCAGGGCACTCCCTTAATAATTTAGCTGATATAGTATCTAATCCAGCGGCCTTTGATTTACAAAGTTTTGAAAGGAGAGAGTAAATATGAGCAGATGTTATTTCCTTGAAGACAAACTCCTTAGAAGTTCCACAAAGAAACTCTTTGTAGGTGGTATCAACATTCGAAACATTTCGACTAAGCCTTGGTCCAATCTCAATGAAGAAAGTGTTCAACAATATAGCAACTTCTGCTTGATTGCTCGATTTTAGTCCCTGATATTGTATTTCATTTATTATTGTTTTATTAGCAGTGTTTTCGGTGTGGCTCTCCACAACATTTGGCTGACAAGTGCAGTCATGTTCAATCTACATGCAATTACTGTGAGAAGCCTGGGCATCTGACTAAGCCATGCTTCAATAAAAAGAAAGAATATGGTGGTAACAACACCACTCACCAAGTAACAGCTACTCCAACATCAGGAACGTGTACCAAGGAGGAGCAAGAGTATTGATGACATCCTTATTTCAGGAGAATCAGATGAAATTCATCCGGAAAACCTTCATCGAGTAGTAACACGATTACAGGACTGCGGGCTTAAGCTTAACCCTGATAAATTCTTTTTCTTGCTGGATAAAGTAGAGTATCTTGGTACTCCCATTTCTGCTGTGGGGATTTCACCTACTGGGCATGCTGAGAAAGTGCAGGCAATAAAATATGCAGCACCTCCAACAAATTTTTCTGAATTACAGTCATTCCTTGGATTAGCCAATTTTCTACGTAAATTTGTGCCGGATTTTGCAAAGTTTGCTTCACCTTTGTACGGATTACTACGTAAGGAGGTACCATGGAGATAGTCAAAACTGGAACAGGACGCTTTTGATAACAGCAAGGCTGCTCTGGGCTCTGATTCTGTTTTACGTCACTATGATCCTATGGCTGAATTAATTCTACAGTGTGAGGCTTCTTCAGTGGGTGTGGGAGCTGCATTATTACAACCTGGACCTGATGGTTCATTAATTACAACCTGTTTCCTATGCATCCAGGATACTGAACAATGCAGAACAAAATTACTCCCAAATTGAACTCGAGCCATTAGCTGTTGTTTTTGGCGTGACCAAATATCGCCAGTACCTGTTAGGTAGACACTTCAAACTTCTAACAGATCATAAACCTTTGATTACTTTACTTGGGGAACACAAGCCCGTACCCCCACAGTTGGCAGCAGCAAGGATCAAAAGATGGGCACTACTTTTAGCTGCTTATGACTATACAATTGAATTCATAAGGGGCAAAGAAAATGTGTTTGCAAATTTTTTGTCTAGGAAGCCTATTAAATACAAGCAGTCTGCTGCAGAACAGGTAACTGTAAATGGCATGTTTATCGAAGAAGATCAGTTTTTAAATGCCTCCGTAGTTGCTATGGAAACCTTGAGAGACCCAGTTCTTGGAAAGGTGTTACAGTTTGCTCAGCGTGGTTGGCCAGATAATCTGGAACCAGTGTTCCAACCTTACTACAGCAAAAGGCTTGAACTCTCTCATGAAGATGGTATCCTCCTGTGTAACTCGCGAGTTGTTGTCAGAGTCATTACTGGGCCTTTTATTGGCCGATTTGCATGCAGAACACTTGGGTATGGTTAAAATGAACAATAAGCTGGAAAGCAGTTTTTGCGGTCTTGACTTGATAGGCAAATTGAGGAGACAGTTAAATTATGTCCTGCTTGTCAAGAATCTGCCAAATCACCAGCATCCGCCCCAACTGCTTCATGGCCCTGGCCAGGTGGGCCATGGAAACGATTGCATGTAGATTGGGTCTTATCTTGGCAAGATGTTTTTGGTTGTGGTGGATGCTTATTCCAAATGTTTGGAGATAGCACCCAGGACTCATGCCACCAGCACCAACACTATTACTGCTTTGAGACATATTTTTAGTTCCTTTGGTTTACCTGAGCATCTGGTAACAGATGCTCATTCGCAGTTCTCGCAGGCAAGTACCACGAGAAATACAACCTTAGATAAAAGATTTCCCAGCCTAAATTACAGACATCCTTTAGAGTCGAAGGGATTCCTGAAATTCAGGCTAAAGATTTTTCTAGATAGCTTTTCAACGTTTTCCGTTGTTACTCGATAAAATCACTTGATCGCGAACGATTTTTATCGATTTCGATTTTTATCTATGGAATATTCCTGTAAGTAACTACACGCGGAACTGATGTTATTTTGAAAGGGTGGGAGATCTATTTTTTCTGAATCGTGAAAAAACTGGGCGCCTACAAACCGGCCAATATCGGCCGTCAGAAGAAGACTTCAAAGCGGGATTTAAAGAAAAGATAAGAGTTTTTTAAAATTTTTATTTAAAAAGTGATAATAAATTTTTTGATCCTTCGACTCTCAATTGCAACTCCATTGTCAACAAATTCACTGTTTGAACAGGTGTATCTTCCGATATAAATCGATGGAATCGGTAAAATCTAAATAAATCGATAAACGAAACGAGTGTGTCATCGATTTCTACTGATTGAACGATACAATCGATATCAATCAAATCAGATTTACCGATTTTGATCGATTTATCGATTGATAAATCGATACCGATTTTTATTGATTGACTACTCCCGGAAAGAGGCTATGCCCGTACTTGACACTCCAGCCATGGATAACATGGCTGATGCTTCTTCTTCACCGCAGGATTCATCTGTGCGACCTGAGCAACTAGAGTGGAGATACCCTCTCAGAGAGCGTAAACCGCCTCAGAAGTTCTACTAGTCTTTACTAAACTTAAGTGGAAACTGTTCACGTGACTTTAGGACTTCTCCCTGTTAGTACATTACTTTGTATTTTTATCAGGTTCAGTTTTCTTTCCTTTGCTTCAAGAGGGGGCATTTGTCATATCCCATGAATCTTTCTGCGCTTTGCGCACGCTCATTACGTCCTTCTTGCCATGTGCTTATGGACATGTTGATTAAATGGTGTTGAGTTCTCCGTGATTCTGCGTCTATTTTCATATACAATTTCACTGTACATTACAATAGTCAAATGCCAAAACGCTAGAGGGAAAAGAACGCTTGTTGAACGTGAAGTCGGGTTAGCTACAATTCCGGGATTAATAATTAATGCGGTGGACGAATCAGATCATATTTGAGATTAAATGAACGCTCCGAGTGAAACATTTATCATTCTGTAATCCAGAAATCGAGTGTGGAGAACTGATCTCTGCCTCCTCTCGGCCTTTCCGCGTGTCTTCGCACCTTTCCTGTTTGTGTGAGTGTGTGGGTTTGATCGTGAAAAAATGCTAAAACGGTAGGAAGGGAAAAACAAAAGAAAAAAAAGACGCACACTAAATTGACAGGATTCGAACTCGCCCTTCTCCGCCAGCTGTTATAGCTTTGCGTAGCCAAGGAGACAAAATACAAGATCCGTTTCATCTCTGAGTATTATGTCACGATCACGTAACCCACCGTCTGAAAAAGAAACACTTCTCACAAGGATTCAAATGCAAATATAGGTAAAAGGAAACTGTTAAGTTAATCATGCCAACATCTTTTGCAAAAAAAATTAAAGTAGAAGGGAGCGTGACCTACCAAGACATCTTTTGTTCAATGGCCGACTTTCGTCATGTAGTATCGGTGCTGCCATGCAGCCCGACTATATAATAAAGACAAGAAGAATCTTTGTGGCTGTGCGGAAAAGGCGAATCGGCAATGAGATTTCGTGGCTTTTTAATTGTCATCTTATGTCAAGCCCGCAACAACGGCAACATTAAAACAGTGGCTGCGTTTGCAAATTGATTGGCGCCAAAAAAGGGCGCACTTTTCAGTTTAATTTATTTCTTTGGGTCATTCTGCGTATAATGCATTCTGCATAATTATGTCATTCCGCAAGCCATGCCACATGCCATTCCGCAAACTCATTCCGCCCTTTTATTCTCACTGGGGGCTGTCATGCACAAACCGCGCTCCTTGTGCCCTTGGGACCCGTGCATTTTTAATACAACGTCGCAGAGTTCTTGAACTTAAAATAATCAAAAATCGAAGTTTTGAGATTTCTTGAATGGTGTCCGATTGAAACGTGGTGCATGAAATTATGGTTCAGAACGCGTTTAAGAGCGAATGCACAGAAAAATCGAGCAAAATCGGCAAATCGTGGCCACAGCTCAAAACCTAACTTACTCTCATTTTCAGTCTGTAATAAGGTTTTAATGAGTTTATAACACTGCTGAGGTTTAAATTTCAAAATGCGGCCGAGTTTGGGAATTATTTGAGATTTTCGATTTCAACGGTCTGCGGGCCTAAAATTAGCCGCCGAACACGGCAAAATAGCCTAACGACAGAAATGAGCTGACTTTCATAAACGAGCGAATATATTGCCAATCTTCCACTTAAATCTCAAAAAGTAGATATCTAACAATTTCTGAATGGCTTATTTTTTAGATTTAGAGTATAAAATATCGACGAACCAGCAGAATTTTGAAACGTAATTTGCATAATGCTTATAAATACAACAATTTACCGCTAAAACCAAAATCGAATTTTCTATATGGGGGAATTCTCCAAATCACCCCAAATCCCGCTTACTAACTAATGAGATATAGTACTTCAACATTATCTGAAAGTTAGTCTGGTGTTCTTGCGAACGCTTGTAAAATAGATTGATTATTTTGAAGTTATTTTGCCCCAAACAACTGCTAATTGACCCCAGGGTCAATTGACACGTGCACGTCACCTTAGTTTTATGCATCGATTTGAGCTCGTTAGAAGGGAGAAACTAACAAGATTCTTTTAATATGTACCTGTTTTATTGAAATACACGCAATCCTCAAAGGAGAGGCCGTTCAATGGGTAATTTCTGTTCTTGAGATCTTGTAGATTGTACCATGGCGTCTGCGAGTGGACCTGAGTCTAGGTCTGTTTTCCCGTGACTGCGAAATCAGAATAACATCAAGAAATAATTCTCCCTCGTATCTTTGTAAGTGACTCAGCTTTGCAATGCCTTACCTAAGATAACAAGTGGGCCGAATAGCAAAACATTTCCAGCGCAATTTGGATCCTTTGTCGAACGCAGTGTATTGCCGAGCGAAAGGTCAGTAAACAAACGTGGGAAAGTACGTTGCCTTTGATTGCGTGACCAGCCAGTAAACGATAGTCTCCAGCGAAAAATAAGATTCGCAAAAATCTTGCTGATGTATATTTAACAGTTTGTTACTATAAATTTACACCTGGTTTGTCTAAAACTTTAAACAATGCATATCTGTCCAAGAGTATAAGAATGTTTCGAAAGATCCACCCCTAAATAACTGTGGGCTAGTCCTTTTTCCCCATCACCGATGTGTACTTCCTTCCCACTGTCTTTTGCATGGGGCTTGTATGCCTTTTTAACTGTTATCGACACTTAAAACTGGCCGTTTAAGGCCTGGTTTAAGAACTTGACTGACTTAAAAAACCGTCGCGAACATGCGCTATTATTGTTGGACTTTGGAAGCTTAAAAGCCCAAAATGATGGTGCAATTTCGAGAAATTTGCCCGGGTCTAATAAAAAGACAGGGAACGGGTACTAAGAAAGGGACGGTCTCATTTAGCAACCCGTGGACAATCTGGGCATGCTTGCCTTCTGTCGAAGGGGCAACCGTTAAGGCCAGCTGCCCCGCCCCCACCCGAGAGGATTGCATGGCATCCACCATTGCAGTCGCTTTTTCCACATCATGACCTTCAATTATCATGAATTATAATGCGGGCCTTGATCGTTGCCACCTTACCAGAAGTCTAATCTTCGCACTGTTAGACCATGAGAATCTCTATTATTATTCCATAAATGCACCATTGAATTTTCCTTGCTCAGCTTCCGGGAAACCGATACCCCGAACCAAAAATAGCTTTACAACGACTCTATCCAGGCCAGAACTCCTGATATCAACAAATATACCCCCCCCCCCCCCCCCAACTAATGAGAGCAAACGTTCCCCGAAATATTCACTTGACCCACCCCATGCCTTCGTTAAGAAAAACTACGCGCTCAGTTCACTGGACAAAACGCGCTCGTGAATATACCAAACTATAGCCGAATATCCTACAAGCAATCTCAGTTTCAGCAGGCGTGGCCACGTTTCCAGTTGCTGTAGGATTAATTCGACTCCTGCAACAGACACTGTAAATTAAATAGCAGCCACAACGCCTTTCTTTGAGACCGTCAGGACGAGAAAGTTTATAAAAGACTTAACAGGTGCCCGCGGCGGTTTTCTTTTCTTCCTTCCCTCCCATTGTAGCACTCAAATTCTGACCCTGGTATTTATTCTAGTAGTAATCAATCGTTCCTGAGCCGATAGGCACAAGGATACCGGTTTCTTGCAAAATATGCTGTGACATCCGTTTGCTCATCCCCTTTTCTGCCTTCGGCCGCTGATTAGGTTTGGTTCTGTGCTTTGAAATAACTTTAAGAACGAAACATGATACGTGAGGGGCGTGTCTGGCTAAGGGCAAGTGACTCTCGGTGGTGAAGACATATATTGAGCTTGTCAGCATTTCGTAACCTGTAGCACGTCGCGAAAATAGAACAAGCCAAAGAAAAATAAGACGCCTTTCTTTCCCCAGCCCCCGCAGGTTTTTCGCATTACTTTTTACTGCACAACTGATTCTACCTTTTCGAGCCGGAGCGAACATGGACGCCCTTAGGGTTAAGTTTCCACTTCATTTTCGGCACCTGACTAAACGCAAGCGCTGACTTGTGCGCCTATGCTTCGTTTGCACTGAAGTAGCAGTATATGACCACGACAGACTTGCTGCTATCCTTGGTTTGAAACCGCAATGGGCAAGAACAATTTCTTGAAAAGAGCAAACTATTTCCCCCTTAGCAGACATGGAGAAGAACTACTAGGACTTAAGCAATGCCATTGCTTAAGTCCTACTAGACTTGAAAAGAGAAAGCATGATGCTTTCTCTTTTTAATGATTTACGGCTAAACAGTACAATTTCATGTAGCTTTTACGCAAAATTAAATACTTAGTTGTTTGCAGATTTGCATTTAACAACAAATTACAGAAATTTAACTAAGTTTACATCTCATAGATAAGAATTGAACGAAAAAAACTTTTGGGGTAAAAAAGTAAAAAAATAATGTTTGATGGAAAATCACTTAATGGACACACAATAGCAGAGATATCATGCCTATAATTTTCTGTTCAATGCACCTTATGACAAGTCTGACTAATCCACTGGTAACCCATGCCTTAAAACCGCCTTGAACCTTAAAATTTAATCCATTTGCCTTTCATGCGTAGTGCAAATATATCTTCTGAACACTCCGGGGTTAGGGGTAAAATCAGAAGAACAGAACATTCAGTTACTGTACCATTTTTAAAAGTGGGACAGTATGTTTGCTAATCATCTTAGTTAACCGCTTTTAAAATAGGACAAAAGGACACCTGGTCATACAGGAAAATGAATTTACTGTATCCCGAAAGCTTTGGTTTCACATGCACTTATTTTTCGCTGGAGACAATCTATAATTGCCTGGTCACGCAATCGGAGGTGAGTAACTAATTTTAATTAGTTACTCACCTGACTTTTAAAAAGTCATTAATACCATCGCCGCTTAGCAAATACACTACGTGCTGCAAAGGATCCAAATTGCGCTAGAATGTTTTCCTATTCTGCCCACTTTTTATCTCAGGTAAGGCACTGCAAAGCTGATTCATTTACGAAGGTTCGAAAGAAAATTATTTCATGATGTTATTCTGATTTCGCAGTCACGGGAAAACAGACCTAGACTCAGGTCCACTCGCAGACGCCATGGTACAATCTACAAGATCTCAAGAACAGAAATTACCCATTGAACGGCCTCTCCTTTTGAAGATTGCGTGTATTTCATTAAAACAGGTACATATTAAAAGAATCTTGTTAGTTTCTCCCTTTTAACGAGCTCAAATCGATGCGTAAAACTAAGGTGACGTGCACGTGTCAATTGACCCTGGGGTCAATTAGCAGTTGTTTGGAGCAAAATAACTTCAAAATAATCAATCTATTTCACAAGCGTTCGCAAGAACACCAGACTAACTTTCAGATAATGTTGAAGTACTATATCTCATTAGGTAGTAAGCGGGATTTGGGGTGATTTGGAGAATTCCCCCATATAGAAAATTCGATTTTGGTTTTAGCGGTAAATTGTTGTATTTATAAGCATTATGCAAATTACGTTTCAAAATTCTGCTGGTTCGTCGATATTTTATACTCTAAATCTAAAAAAGAAGCCATTCAGAAATTGTTAGATATCTGCTTTTTGAGATTTAAGTGGAAGATTGGCAATATATTCGCTCGTTTATGAAATTCAGCTCATTTCTGTCGCTAGGCTATATTGCCTTGTTCGGCGGCTAATTTTAGGCCCGCAGACCGTTGAAATCGAAAATCTCAAATAATTCCCAAACTCGGACGCATTTTGAAAATTAAACCTCAGCAGTGTTATAAATTCATTAAAACCTTATTACAGACGTAAAATGAGGGTAGGTTAGGTTTTGAGCTGTGGCCACGGTTTGCTCGATTTTTCTGTGCATTCGCTCTTAAGCTCTTTTTATCATTTAAGACGTGCAACACGACTTCACTCGTAACAACTGCGAAAATCTATCAATTAAATACATAAAACAAAGTGAATCTATTTAACCGTACATTTCCTGTAATTGCGACAATATTCTGAGAAACGTAACGCCTTAACAAGCCACAAAATCCTGAGGATTTCCCTGCTATAATATTTTCTCATCCTGCTTGGGGATGTGCCTGCATGTCGTGCATAATTACACGAAAATCAAGGGCCTCCATTCGAGGAAAATTACGTCATTGCCAAACTTGCATGCGTCATTTCAGTCATCGCCGAAATAAACTGCATTCTCTTCACGAGACTCATTTCCATGCAATGAAAGTCGTCACCATTCTTATCCACAGTTTCCACGGTCTTTGCTAAGAACGCGGGGCCTACAGACTAGGTCCGACGAAAAAAAAACGACTGCATTTTATGAGTCTCGCTCTGCTCAAGCAAGCGAGACTAACAAACCCACTTGTCAAAAATCTGAGACACGGTTTTTTAGTGGAACGTGTTGAGAAGCGAATGTGGTGTTAATTGTTTTCTTCTGTTTATTTCCGGCGGGGGTCAGGAACATGATTCATAGAGACCTGTACTTTTACACAAATCGTTCCAATTTCGAAACACATTTAAGTAAATCGTTTTTGTTAGTTCAAATCCATAATCTGGAATTATCAAGCTTTTAAAAAATATATGGTTTATAGGGGTTTTTATAAAAACAACTAACGCTACAGCGATCCGCGCGCGGACGGTCCTGAAGGGTGGCTGATACCTTAAGGCAGCATAAGATATTCATACGTGTGAGTAGCATATGCTTGTACCGTCTCCAAGCTAACCAGATAGAACGTGCCCTTAAATAATATTTGTACTGGTTTGAAGAAAACAAACTAACACAGCTAAGAAAACAACAGTTTCTCATTCCATATTCTGGCGGGAGTAAAAAGGTTAAATTTTCTACGACTTAGAGCATGAGAAAAAACCGAATACAATGAGAATAAGAATAATACAGGACGTTAATTGTGAAGGTAGGTGAGATTCGGAGATGATGATGTAGATTAAACTGGTTACCTCACAAACTAAGAGGACATTGATTTAATAATAAATAATGAACGAGCTTCTTTCATTGTATTTGGAATTAAGGAACTTAACTTCTCAAACTCATCAACAATTCATAAAGAAAATACAAACTCAAGAAATTGATGTTTAATGAGTGTTCAGATCAGATGAAAAAATGCTCATTTTTGCATACTTAATTTCTTCTCCATTTTGAGTAATATAAACATAACATTCTGAATTTTGGGTCCATCTTTGAATTTACTTTGAAACTTGTGCGGTCAAAAATAACGCTTTTCTGCCTTTAATTACAATGTGAATTTTCATACATCTGAGAGGGCCGTTCTTATTATTACTTCAGTTCCTGCTTTGCAAAGCACGTGTTTTGTCCATCGTTTACACGTATCCTTCATTTTTCCAAGTTCGGGCTCTGCTCATGTGAAGCATGAAAATAACACGCAGCGAAACCATGGCTTAGACAAACTAAAGTTTAAACAAGTTAATACTAGATTTAGCCAGGGCTAAAAGCGGAGCCTCCGTTTATACTTATAATAAAAGCAGTTAAAATTAATATATCATTGAACTTTAAAACACTAAAAAGTATCCTCCCTTTGGGTGATTAAGGACATTTTAATATTCCGCAAACAACACTCAATCTAAAAGTCTTAATAGGTTTTTGTTTACAGCAAAATCAAAAAACCGTTTTAATACACAATACTCCGTTCGGTAGCACCCAATTTACAGGTTTCGATTCCTAGAGTCAATATTTCTGTCTAAGGAATGACCTAATAGAAAAATCGTGCCGACCTGGCAGGTTACGTTAAATTAACCCCTGAATATTTGTTTTCCAAATTCTCCCGGGTGTTAGAGAAACATGAACGTAATTAATATCAGTTTGGATTATTATGGGCATGTGAATATATGGCGAGTGTAAGACCACACATGGAACTCAAAATACTACCCTGTGGTACCTCCACCGCAGGCATCAGCACCTGTCCTGGTATTCGTTCTAACTGATAAATAGGATTAACGCTAAGCGACAGAATCGCAGGAAGGTGTGATCAACTGTGTCAAGGGCCCAGTAACATTGAGGTCCATGAATACAGGTTTCACTCGGTAAAGTATTCGATTGCAGTGCCTGCCGAGACCTTCAAAGGAAAGCCAGATTTCAGGGAATTTACAATTAATCGCGCAATTAGTCATGCGCGGTTGGTTTTGTCGACATTCAGGAACCTGCATGACGACTCAATAGTCAAGTACCTTTTAAACTGGGATCACTTTGACATCAAGACATTTTTTTTAATTAAGAAAACGTTGCTGATATAAGAACTACAGCATGAACCTGTTACTTTAAGACTAAAGTTAATTGTTTTATTAGCAGTCAGCTTCTTAGGACAGGTGGTCGGCCACTGATTAAAAGACTGTTACTATCTAATTCCCAATCTCGGTCTCAGGCCCGATTGTCAATTAATTATACAGTGTATGCACAGTTTTCAAAAAATGAAACTTATGCTTTAAAAATATATATATTTTTAGTCTTGGTATGCTTTGAAAATCTCTTAGCACATTTTTAGTCTCCTCCTATAGGAAAGAACTCTACGACGACTCCGAGTCTCTCAATAGCGTTGGCTGTTGAGAGCGACGTAAAATGCTCCCTGCGAAATTTATTCTAGATGGCCTACGAGGGGGTGATAGCCGTGGTATGCGATCCAGTATAATTAAGGGCAATATATATCTGAGACATGTTCACAACGCACTCTACTAACAGCTTTCGGTCCGAAAACGATTTAATTTACATTAGACAATCAGGCTTTCGTTCGACGCATAGTATTGAAACTTCCTTGACCAAGATTATTGAAGCTGATCTCCCATTCAACCTCGATAATGACTGTGTTAGTGCGATGGTTTTAATTGATTATCGTAAAGCGTTCAATATGATAGATCATACCCTGTTGTTAAAGAAACTTGCTGAAATCGTTGAATGGACAGCTTCCAAATGCAACAAACTACCAATTAATTAGGGCAAGACCAAGGCTATACTCATCACTGCCAAGCGTCTCCCCTCAAGGCAATGACGAAGGTGGCTCGATACAGTTTTTCAGGGTCAATACCTTCCAAGTTTGAGCATAAACTACGTCGCCAAAAACAAAGTTTTGGAAAAATTGCCACCACAGTTGTATTAGATAAAGATGAAGATTTGTTATGATCAGGGTTGCAACGGCATCGGAGTTGTCATAGCAACGAAATGACGCTATTACCTATTTTACTTGCAGCAGTATATCTCGGCACTAGGAACTGTTCCTCGAAAATCATTCACGGGAGCTTTTTCCTCCAATAGCAGCCTCGATGTTCGTGAAGTTTAAGCAAAATCTGTAAGAGCGTTATCGAGATATTTTGGGATAAAGTTTTTATTGTTAGAAACACAGCAAAAAATGGACAATATTGTTGTTTGGCCGTTGTCTGTAGAAAATGAAGGGCTTTCGACATGAAATTTCGCCTCATAGTAGTTTCAATCTTTTTAAAAGCGTGTGTGAAAGATCATGGGAGATAGCTTCAGCCGATTGCTAGAAAGAAGGGTTTGATTTGTATGTATCGAAGCGCTCTTGTTAGCGGTTTTGTAAACATCTTGGTCTACTTTAACAAATTAGCGAATAATTTTTAAACCGCTCGATGGATTTTTTTTAAAATTTAATATTCTTGAGATTAACCTTCCTTCTATATGACCTTTTAGTTTCAAGATTATTGATATGTTGTAAGGCAGTGAAATAAGGGCTACAATTTGTTACTTTTTTATCGGAAGTTTCGTCATTACAAGTGAAAGCCTCTAATTATTCAAGGCATTGTCTCCAAGTTTCATTTTCACATGAACAGCAGTAACTAACAATGCATTTGAAATATGCAAAAATGCTAGCTATTGTTGTGAACGAAAATATGAAACTTGGACACAATACCCTGAATAATGAGTGGCTCACACTTGTAAACACAAAATTTCTGCCAAACTATAGATGAATTGTAGCCCTTATTTTACTGCCCTACAATATATCAATAATCTTGAAACTACAAGATCATATAAAAGGAAGGTTAATCTCAAGAATATTAAATTTTAAAAAAAATCCTTAAACTTCACGAACATCGAGGCTTCTATTGGAAGAAAAAGCTCTCGTGAATGATTTTCGAAGAACAGTTTCTAGTGCCGAGATATACTGCTGCAAGTAAAATAGGTAATAGCGTCATTTCGTTGCTATGACAACTCCGATGCCGTTGCAACCCTGATCATAACAAATTTCCATCTTTATCTAATACAACTGTGGTGGCAATTTTCCCAAAACTTTGTTTTTGGTGACGTAGTTTATGCTCAAAAATTGGGAGGTATTGACCCTGAAAAACTGTATCGAGCCACCTTAACTATTAATGGAACTCAGTGAACTCGAACTCGTCCCCAGTGTTAAACTGCTAAGTCTTGAAGTTGACTCTGACTTCTCATTTAATTCCCATTTAGAGAAACTTTGTAAAAAGCTGTCTCAGCGAATTGGAATATTGAAAAAGATGCGATCTTGCCTGTCCATGAGACAATCGCTATTGTTTTAGAACACTATGATTAGATCTGTTTTGCATTATGTCAGCACAATCTGGACTAGCTGTGACAAGGAGAATCTAGTTCGTGTTTTAGAGTCACAGAAAAGAGCAGCAACTTTGGGGTAATTTCCGACGCTGATAATCAGGCGTCTAGTGTTAAGCTATTTAATAGACTCCAGTGGCTTCCTTTTTATGAAGAATCCAAAATAGCGAAATGCTGCGCACGGTACAAACGTATCAAGGGTGCAGTACCCTTATGCATTGAAGACTCTTTAATACTCAATTGTCAGGACAGTCAGCAACATAGTCGTGCTACAAGGTATAGTAACACTATCTTTTTTTGCCCGAGATTTAATCGAATGTGATTAACCGAAGGCGGTAGATCATTCACAGCTACTACTTGTCGATTCTGGAACTCAGGGATTCTGCATAGAAGTTTCAAGAATAATTATAGAAATAACCTTTTTAATATACACAACAGAACCTACATCATTTTATAGTTTTATTAATATCTGCTTTATCGTTTGCTCTTAAGTTACATCTTATTTTAATTTGTTATAATTCTTATCAGATAGACATTTTATAGTTTTATAGATAGACATGTTAGAATTTAACATACATTTTATCATTTAGCTCATATATCTATGTACACTTTGTATAAACAGTATATTATTTTCATTTTAGATGGAGGGCCACAAGTTTATTAGTTACCTCAACTATTCCGTGCCACCCTCTTTAAATAAAGTGTATTACTATTATTATTATTATCATCATTATTATTTTTATCATATATCAAAACCTTTCTTGGTAATTTAGTATCAAATTTGTTTGATGTGTTTTGGGTGCATAGCTCAGAAACGTCAATCAGTTCAGTGACCACACAACACTACGCCAGTAACACTGCTTGTGAAGGCAAAACCACGACAAACCAGTGAGGGTCCGCCGGATCTTTAGTAGACCTGGATCAGCAAAATCTTGAGTACCAAATTTTAAACTTAAAAGTTTGGGGGGTCACTCCTTGTGGTGCGGTTAAGTCTGCGTTGCGACTTCCCCCAAGCTTTTGGCATTGCTTGTGTCTTGCCATCTTATTCATTTGCCTTAATCTCGTCCGATCCAGCCCGTGCGGTGCTGGGGAGATAAGAAAGGCTCTGCCAATACTCTTGTCCTACCCCACGGTAGTGGGGCGATAAGTGAGGCTTGTGTTTTTGCTGTGCTTATAACCTGAAGTCGCTAGAACCTGCCACAGGGCTGTGTCCCCCTCTTATTACGCCATCTTGTAGTAATTGTCTTATTTGCCTGCGTGCGCTATTTAGTTGTGTTACCTTTTCATGCGTATCTTAAGCGGAATAGTGACATTAATAAGACATTTACCAGACGGTAAATGTAGTTAATGGAACATGAAGCCCCAGGGGGGGAGGGGGGGGGTAGGCTAAGGTAGCCTGCGCCAATGTATGCTCTGTTCGATCTCTAAAGCCTTATTTATGAATGAAAGCATGCTAATTTTAAGATACAAACAAAGCTGTTCGTGGTTGGAACCTGACTAATTTGTCGTATGTTTGTCATCATATTTTCTTAGCATCGCGCAGATTGGTCCCTGTTTTCAAGGCCCTATTCATGGCTAGACTTTAATCATGATAAGACTAGGTAGCTTATGGTACAACTGTATTCATTGGTCGAGTTTTAAGACGCTGTCTAGCTATAAAGTTCTGCTATTTCAGACCTGGTCATTATTCGTCTAGCTTGCACGAAAGCAAACAGTTACAGTAATTTTGTTACCCACCCTCCCTCCCTATGGAGGAGTTTTGTTGT
Source organism: Porites cylindrica (assembly GCA_964035525.1). Classification (NCBI taxonomy): domain Eukaryota; kingdom Metazoa; phylum Cnidaria; class Anthozoa; order Scleractinia; family Poritidae; genus Porites; species Porites cylindrica. The sequence continues at coordinate 881,111 of OZ037778.1, read as the reverse complement.
GTTAGGTATCAATAAAGTTTGGGGGGTCACTCCTTGTGGTGCGGTTAAGTCTGCGTTGCGACTTCCCCCAAGCTTTTGGCATTGCTTGTGTCTTGCCATCTTATTCATTTGCCTTAATCTCGTCCGATCCAGCCCGTGCGGTGCTGGGGAGATAAGAAAGGCTCTGCCAATACTCTTGTCCTACCCCACGGTAGTGGGGCGATAAGTGAGGCTTGTGTTTTTGCTGTGCGCATAACCTGAAGTCGCTAGAACCTGCCACAGGGCTGTGTCCCCCTCTTATTACGCCATCTTGTAGTAATTGTCTTAATTGCCTGAGTGCGCTATTTAGTTGTGTTACCTTTTCATGCGTATCTTAAGCGGAATAGTGACATTAACAGTGATTTTGTTACAATTTACTACGTGCTCAGTATGTTCGGCTTGGCAAACAGGAACTGACATACAGATAAATGAAAATTGTACTTCTCTTAAATAACTAGTGTCAGGTGCATAAAAGTCATTTAAATTGTGAAAGTATCCTTTGAAGTTCGCTCGTGTTTCAATCTTCATCATCTAATCAAATTGGAGCTCTTCATAGGTAGGAAAGACTTGCGAAAAAGAATTTTTTGAATGATTTTTAATAATCAGTCTTTTTTTCAGTGTCTTCGCACAGCTTTCCTTTCACAACTAAGTTAGCGTCATGTTTGGTGATGGCATGCGCCATGCATACACTAGAAAATCTATATACAGCACGAATTTTGTACCAGCTAAGCCAATATTCCATTTTTCTCCTTTTCTTTTTTAAAGAAAAAGAAAATTAATGTTCAAGGCAGCTTAAGATATTCATCCGTGTGAGTAGCAAATGCTTGTACCGTCTCCGAGCTAACCAGATAGAACGTGCCCGTAAATAATATTTGCACTGGTTTGAAGAAAACAAGCTAACACAGCTAATAAAACAAAGGGTTTCTCATTCCATATTCTAGCGAGAGTAGCGAGGTTAAATTTTCTACGACTTAGAGCATGAGAAAAAACCGAATACAATGAGAATAGAAATAATACAGAACGTCAATTATGAAGGTAGGTGAGATTCTAGACTACGAGCAGTCTCTCTTTTTTCTGTAGTCCGTCGAGCAAAACGCGAGACACGCAAATGGCCGGGCTGCCGCCCTCGTTTCGCGCGTCTCGCGCTTCGCCGCTCCCGCGGGCGTGCAGTCTCACTAAATCTGGAGAAAAAGAAAGACTGCTCGCAGGTCTAGTGAGATTCGGAGATGATGATGTAGATTAAACTGGTTACCTCACAAACTAAGAGGACATTGATTTAATAATAAATAAGGAACGAACGTCTTTCATTGTATTTGGAATTAAGGAACTTAACTTCTCAAACTCATCAACAATTCATAAAGAAAATACAAACTCAAGAAATTGATGTTTAATGAGTGTTCGGATCAGATGAAAAAATGCTCATTTTTTGCATCCTTAATTTCTTCTCCATTTTGAGTAATGTAAACATAACATTCTGAATTTTGGGTCCATCTTTGAATTTACTTTGAAACTTGTGCGGTCAAAAATAACGGTTTACAGCCTTTAATTACAATGTACATCTTACTCTTTTTGAATCATACATCTAAGAGGGCCGTTCTTATTATTACTTCAGTTCCTGCTTTTCAAAGCAAGTGCTTTGTCCATCGTTTACACGTATCCTTCATTTTTCCAAGTTCGGGCTCTGCTCATGTGAAGCATGAAAATAACACGCAGCGAAACCATGGCTTAGACAAACTCAAGCTTAAACAAGTTAATATTAGATCTAGCCAGGGCTAGCGGAGCCTACGTTTATACTTATAATAAAAGCAATTGAAATTAATATATCAATGAACTCTAAAACACTAAAAAGAATCCTCCTTTTGGGTGATTAAGAACATTTTAATATTCCGCAAACAACACTCAAGCTAAAAGTCTTAATATGTTTTTGTTTACAGCAAAATCGAAAAATCGTTTTAATACACAATACTCCGTTCGGTAGCACCCAATTTACAGGTTTCGATTTCTAGAGTCAATATTTCTGCCTAAGGAATGACCTAATAGAAAAATCGGGCCGACCTGGCAGGTTAAGTTAAATTAACCCCTGAATATTTGTTTTCCAAATTCTCCGGGGTGTTAGAGAAACATGAACGTAATTAATATCAGTTTGGATTATTATGGGCATGTGAATATATGGCGAGTGTAAGACTACACATGGAACTCAAAATACTACCCTGTGGTACCTCCACCGCAGGCATCAGCACCTGTCGTGCTATTCGTTCTAACTGCTAAATAGGATTTAAGCTAAGCGACAGAATCGTGATGAGCCCAATCGTTTTAAGTTTATGAGGTAGGAAGGTGTGATCAACGGTGTCAACGGGGCCCAGTAACATTGAGGTCCATGAATAGAGGTTTCACTCGGTAAAGTATTCGATTGCAGTGCCTGCCGAGACCTTCAAAGGAAAGCCAGATTTCAGGGAATTTACAATTTTTCAGGCGCAATTAGTCATGCGCGGTTGGTTTTGTCGACATTCAGGAACCTGCATGACGACTCAATAGTCAAGTACCTTTTAAACTGGGATCACTTTGACATCAATACATTTTTTTTTTATTAAGAGAACGTTGCTGATTCAAGAACTACAGCATGAACCTTAAATGTTACTTTAAGACTAAAGTTAATTGTTTTATTAGCAGTCAGCTTCTTAGGACAGGTGGTCGGCCACTGATTAAAAGACTGTTACTATCTAATTCCCAATCTCGGTCTCAGGCCCGATTGTCAATTAATTATACAGTGTATGCACAGTTTTCAAACAATGAAACTTATGCTTTAAAAATATATATATTTTTAGTCTTGGTATGCTTTGAAAATCTCTTAGCACATTTTTAGTCTCCTCCTATGGGAAAGAACTCTACGACGACTCCGAGTCTCTCAATAGCGCTGGCTGTTGAGAGCGACGTAAAATGCTCCCTGCGAAATTTATTCTAGATGGCCTACGAGGGGGTGTTAGCCGTGGTATGCGATCCAGTATAATTAAGGGCAATATATATCTGAGAGACATGTTCACAACGCACTCTACTAACAGCTTTCTGTCCGAACACGATTTAATTTACATTAGACAATGAGGCTTTCGTTCGACGCATAGTATTGAAACATTCAACCTCGATAATGGCTGTGTTACTGGGATGGTTTTAATTGATTATCGTAAAGCGTTCAATATGATAGATCCTACCCTGTTGTTAAAGAACCTTGCTGAAATCGTTGAATGGACAGCTTCCAACAAACTACCAATTAATGAGGGCAAGACCAAGGCTATACTCATCACTGCCAAGCGCCTCCCCTCAAGGCAATGACGAGATGGCGTTAACTATTAATGGAACTCAGTGGACTCGAACTCGTCCCCAGTGTTAAACTGCTAGGTCTTGAAGTTGACTCTGAAGTCCCATTTAATTCCAATTTAGAGAAACTTTGTAAAAAGCTGTCTCAGCGAATTGGAATATTGATTAAGATGCGAACTTGCCTGTCCATGAGACAATCGTTATTGTTTTAGAACACTATGATTACATCTGTTTTGCGTTATGTCAGCACAATCTGGACTAGCTGTGACAAGGAGAATCTAGTTCGTGTTTTAGAGTCACAGAAAAGAGCAGCAACTTTGGGGTAATTTCCGACGCTGATAATCAGGCGTCTAGTGTTAAGCTATTTAATAGACTCCAGTGGCTTCCTTTTTATGAAGAATCCAAAATGGCCAAATGCTGCGTAGGGTACAAACGTCTCAAGGGTGCAGTATCCTTTTATATTGAAGACTCTTTAATACTCAATAGTCAGGACAGTCAGCAACATAGTCGTGCTACAAGATATACCAACACTATTTTTTTTTGCCCGAGATTTAATCGAATGTGATTGACCGAAGGCGATAGATAATTCACAGTTACTACTTGTCAATTCTGGAACTCAAGGATTCTGCATGGAAGCTTCAAGAATAATTATAGAAATAACCTTTTTAATATACACAACAGAACCTACATCATTTTCTAGTTTTATTAATATCTGCTTTATCGTTTGCTCTTAAGTTACATCTTATTTTAATTTGGTATAATTCTTATCAGATAGACATTTTATAGTTTTATAGATAGACATGTTAGAATTTAACATACATTTTATCATTTAGCTCATATATCTATGTACACTTTGTATAATCAGTATATTATTTTCATTTTAGATGGAGGGCCACAAGTTTATTAGTTACCTCAACTATTCCGTGCCACCCTCTTTAAATAAAGTGTATTACTATTATTATTATCATCATTATTATTTTTATCATAATTTATATCAAAACCTTTCTTGGTAATTTAGTATCAAATTTGTTTAATGTGTTTTGGGTGCATAGCTCAGAAACGTCAATCAGTTCAGTGACCACACAACACTACGCCAGTAACACTGCTTGTGAAGGCAAAACAACGACAAACCAGTGAGGGTTCGTCGGATCTTTAGTAGACCTGGATCAGCAAAATCTTGAGTACCAAATTTTAAACTTAAAACAGGAAACTGTTCCTTACTGCAGGAAGAGTAATAGAAAAATAAATAAAGAGAACAAAAATAAAGTGGTGAATTATATTGACATTTATCTTTTTAGTAGCCTATCATTTTCTGTTCCAAATTTCGCATAATTATGTAACGTTCATAATCTGTATTCATTTTTCTTTTATAGCTCCCTTTGAACGTTTGTGTTGCAAACCGTAATATCGGGCAAATATAATTCTCCTCTTTATTTTTGTTCTCTTTCTTTATTTTTTCCTATCATTCCTGCCGTAAGGATCAGTTTACTGGTTTAAGTTTAAAATTTAGTACTACGTCAGTAGTTCAATGACCACAACAGTTGCGGGTGAAATAGCCACAAATACGTTAGATTTTTTTTAATATGAATGTGTAGCATTAACTAAGTGGTAAATACTCATTCAGGGATGACAAAAAAACCAAACTGAAAAATAGCTATGGCATAAGGCCATTTAGTTCTAGTGAGCTCACTAAAGTAAACAGGAACATGGACTGATGGCAATTTAAAAGTTAAATACAGTGTAGTCTGCTCAGAAGGTCTGTCATTCTCATCAGGGGCACAGTGAACAGACCTGGAAAGAGAGGCAGCGCTGAAAATGAAAGTTAACACGGTTCAAAAGAAAACGATACTGTACTAAATAACCCGACAAAGCATGCGCTGAGATAGCGCCGATCGATGTACCAAGCCGAGACAAAGCCTTTAATCCATTGTCGGGGAAAGAATCAATTCATTGTGGCACCGCGGCGTTAATTCGCGTAAATTCGGTAGGTTTCCTTACTGTGAAACTGAACGTTTAGAAATGTATTGCTTTTAAACGACAAAGTAACAGTATTTTTCTAAAAAAGCAATATTTAAGCAACTGGAAAACTTTTTCCTGTGTTTGCATAGCCTGATATAAACACTCGAGGGGTTGGGAGAATTCTTGACAGTTATGCAAACCCGAGCCGAAGTCGAGGCTTTGCATAACTGTCTCTATGCAAACAAAGGAAAAAAGTTTTCTATTGCTTTTATAAAATACCTTTCACGAGGAAAAAGAAAACCCCTTTGTTTAGGTTACTGATTAAAAGAGAAGTGTTACTAGTCGCGAAGTCTTGTACACGAAGCCGTTAATGTACGTGTAATCAGTTCTTGTTTTGCAATAAAGATGCTTTACAAAAAAGGGTTTTTCTCGCTTAAAATGTCAGCTTAAACGAAAAAAATTGGCAAAGTAGGTGTGTAAAGACTTTTTGGCGCTTATTTGAGTAATTACTGTACATTTAGGACAAAATGTTATTACATTTTGGACTAATTTCATTTAGGATCGTTTATTACATTAAGTTTAGGCCTTCAACGGATATGCCAATACATACATACAAAAAAAAGCACCACGTGAGGAGCATGGAAGAATGATCCATGCTTCTATCTAAAAAAGTCTTATTTCAAGCAAATGTTGTAATGAATGAATGAACTCAATCGCATGGAACGTAGATTCAGTTACCGGGGGACTGACATTGCACACGTACTCCGGCCGGAGCCTGGAAGTTGTGCCCACAAGGATTCCTTCGATTTCTATTTCATTCTAAGTTTTATTCAGCGTTAGCCGACTGATAGAATGGCAATGAGAGAGACAGAATTTTAAATTACATTATAAAGATAGCCTTTTCACGTCTCAAAACTGAAACTGATTGTTAAAACGTTATTAAACAGGCTCACAAACTGCGTCACAGGAAGCTGTGCGCACAGTTTATCTTACGGTGACTGAAGTGGATCCGATAAGGAAGTTATTTCGTGATATGCCTGACAATTGTTTTAGAACACTATGATTAGATCTGTTTTGCATTATGTCAGCACAATCTGGACTAGCTGTGACAAGGAGAATCTAGTTCGTGTTTTAGAGTCACAGAAAAGAGCAGCAACTTTGAGGTAATTTCCGACGCCGATAATCAGGCGTCTAGTGTTAAGCTATTTAATAGACTCCAGTGGCTTCCTTTTTATGAAGAATCCAAAATGGCCAAATGCTGCGTAGGGTACAAACGTCTCAAGGGTGCAGTACCCTTATATATTGAAGACTCTTTTATACTCAATAGTCAGGACAGTCAGCAACATAGTCGTGCTACAAGATATAGTAACACTATTTTTTTTGCCCGAGATTTAATCGAATGTGATTGACCGAAGGCGATAGATAATTCACAGTTACTACTTGTCAATTCTGGAACTCAAGGATTCTGCATAGAAGTTTCAAGAATAATTATAGAAATAACCTTTTTAATATACACAACAGAACCTACATCATTTTATAGTTTTATTAATATCTGCTTTATCGTTTGCTCTTAAGTTACATCTTATTTTAATTTGGTATAATTCTTATCAGATAGACATTTTATAGTTTTATAGATAGACATGTTAGAATTTAACATACATTTTATCATTTAGCTCATATATCTATGTACAATTTGTATAAACAGTATATTATTTTCATTTTAGATGGAGGGTCACAAGTTTATTAGTTACCTCAACTATTCCGTGCCACCCTCTTTAAATAAAGTGTATTACTATTATTATTATTAGCATCATTATTATTTTTATCATATATCAAAACCTTTCTTGGTAATTTAGTATCAAATTTGTTTAATGTGTTTTGGGTGCATAGCTCAGAAACGTCAATCAGTTCAGTGACCACACAACACTACGCCAGTAACACTGCTTGTGAAGGCAAAACCACGACAAACCAGTGAGGGTTCGTCGGATCTTTAGTAGACCTGGATCAGCAAAATCTTGAGTACCAAATTTTAAACTTAAAACAGGAAACTGTTCCTTACTGCAGGAAGAGTAATAGAAAAAATAAATAAAGAGAACAAAAATAAAGTGGTGAATTATATTGACATTTATCTTTTTAGTAGCCTATCATTTTCTGTTCCAAATTTCGTATAATTATGTAACGTTCATAATCTGTATACATTTTTCTTTTATAGCCCCCTTTGAACGTTTGTGTTGCAAACCGTAATATCGTGCAAATATAATTCTCCTCTTTATTTTTGTTCTCTTTCTTTATTTTTTCCTATCATTCCTGCCGTAAGGATCAGTTTACTGGTTTAAGTTTAAAATTTAGTACTACGTCAGTAGTTCAATGACCACAACAGTTGCGGGTGAAATAGCCACAAATACGTTAGATTTTTTTAATATGAATGTGTAGCATTAACTAAGTGGTAAATACTCATTCAGGGATGACAAAAAAACCAAACTGAAAAATAGCTATGGCATAAGGCCATTTAGTTCTAGTGAGCTCACTAAAGTAAACAGGAACATGGACTGATGGCAATTTAAAAGTTAAATACAGTGTAGTCTGCTCAGAAGGTCTGTCATTCTCATCAGGGGCACAGTGAACAGACCTGGAAAGAGAGGCAGCGCTGAAAATGAAAGTTAACACGGTTCAAAAGAAAACGATACTGTACTAAATAACCCGACAAAGCATGCGCTGAGATAGCGCCGATCGATGTACCAAGCCGAGACAAAGCCTTTAATCCATGGTCGGGTAAAGAATCAATTCATTGTGGCACTGCGGCGTTAATTCGCGTAAATTCGGTAGGTTTCCTTACTGTGAAACTGAACGTTTAGAAATGTATTGCTTTTAAACGACAAAGTAACAGTATTTTTCTAAAAAAGCAATATTTAAGCAACTGGAAAACTTTTTCCTGTGTTTGCATAGCCTGATATAAACACTCGAGGGGTTGGGAGAATTCTTGACAGTTATGCAAACCCGAGCCGAAGTCGAGGCTTTGCATAACTGTCTCTATGCAAACAAAGGAAAAAAGTTTTCTATTGCTTTTATAAAATACCTTTCACGAGGAAAAAGAAAACCCCTTTGTTTAGGTTACTGATTAAAAGAGAAGTGTTACTAGTCGCGAAGTCTTGTACACGAAGCCGTTAATGTACGTGTAATCAGTTCTTGTTTTGCAATAAAGATGCTTTACAAAAAAGGGTTTTTCTCGCTTAAAATGTCAGCTTAAACGAAAAAAATTGGCAAAGTAGGTGTGTAAAGACTTTTTGGCGCTTATTTGAGTAATTACTGTACATTTAGGACAAAATGTTATTACATTTTGGACTAATTTCATTTAGGATCGTTTATTACATTAAGTTTAGGCCTTCAACGGATATGCCAATACATACATACAAAAAAAAGCACCACGTGAGGAGCATGGAAGAATGATCCATGCTTCTATCTAAAAAAGTCTTATTTCAAGCAAATGTTGTAATGAATGAATGAACTCAATCGCATGGAACGTAGATTCAGTTACCGGGGGACTGACATTGCACACGTACTCCGGCCGGAGCCTGGAAGTTGTGCCCACAAGGATTCCTTCGATTTCTATTTCATTCTAAGTTTTATTCAGCGTTAGCCGACTGATAGAATGGCAATGAGAGAGACTGAATTTTAAATTAAATTATAAAGATAGCCTTTTCACGTCTCAAAACTGAAACTGATTGTTAAAACGTTATTAAACAGGCTCACAAACTGCGTCACAGGAAGCTGTACGCACAGTTTATCTTACGGTGACTGAAGTGGATCCGATAAGGAAGTTATTTCGTGATATGCCTGACAATTGTTTTAGAACACTATGATTAGATCTGTTTTGCATTATGTCAGCACAATCTGGACTAGCTGTGACAAGGAGAATCTAGTTCGTGTTTTAGAGTCACAGAAAAGAGCAGCAACTTTGAGGTAATTTCCGACGCCGATAATCAGGCGTCTAGTGTTAAGCTATTTAATAGACTCCAGTGGCTTCCTTTTTATGAAGAATCCAAAATGGCCAAATGCTGCGAAGGGTACAAACGTCTCAAGGGTGCAGTACCCTTTTATATTGAAGACTCTTTAATACTCAATAGTCAGGACAGTCAGCAACATAGTCGTGCTACAAGATATAGTAACACTATTTTTTTTTGCCCGAGATTTAATCGAATGTGATTGACCGAAGGCGATAGATAATTCACAGTTACTACTTGTCAATTCTGGAACTCAAGGATTCTGCATAGAAGTTTCAAGAATAATTATCGAAATAACCTTTTTAATATACACAACAGAACCTACATCATTTTATAGTTTTATTAATATCTGCTTTATCGTTTGCTCTTAAGTTACATCTTATTTTAATTTGTTATAATTCTTATCAGATAGACATTTTATAGTTTTATAGATAGACATGTTAGAATTTAACATACATTTTATCATTTAGCTCATATATCTATGTACACTTTGTATAAACAGTATATTATTTTCATTTTGGATGGAGGGCCACAAATTTATTAGTTACCTCAACTATTCCGTGCCACCCTCTTTAAATAAAGTGTATTACTATTATTATTATCATCATTATTATTTTTATCATAATTTATATCAAAACCTTTCTTGGTAATTTAGTATCAAATTTGTTTAATGTGTTTTGGGTGCATAGCTCAGAAACGTCAATCAGTTCAGTGACCACACAACACTACGCCAGTAACACTGCTTGTGAAGGCAAAACAACGACAAACCAGTGAGGGTCCGTCGGATCTTTAGTAGACCTGGATCAGCAAAATCTTGAGTACCAAATTTTAAACTTAAAACAGGAAACTGTTCCTTACTGCAGGAAGAGTAATAGAAAAAATAAATAAAGAGAACAAAAATAAAGTGGTGAATTATATTGACATTTATCTTTTTAGTAGCCTATCATTTTCTGTTCCAAATTTCGCATAATTATGTAACGTTCATAATCTGTATTCATTTTTCTTTTATAGCCCCCGTTGAAGGTTTGTGTTGCAAACCGTAATACCGCGCAAATATAATTCTCCACTTTATTTTTGTTCTCTTTCTTTATTTTTTTCTATCATTCCTGCCGTAAGGATCAGTTTACATGTTTAAGTTTAAAATTTAGTACTACCTCAGTAGTTCAATGATCACAACAGTTGCGGGTGAAATAGCCACAAATACGTTAGATTTTTTTTAATATGAATGTGTAGCATTAACTAAGTGGTAAATACTCATTCAGGGATGACACAAAAACCAAACTGAGAAATAGCTATGACATAATGCCATTTAGTTTTAGTGAGCTCACTAAAGAAAACAGGAACAGTGTAGTCTGCTCAGAAGGTCTGTCATTTTCATCAGGGGCACTGTGAACAGACCTGGAAAGAGAGTCAGCGCTGAAAAGGAAAGTTAACACGGTTCAAAAGAAAATGATACTGTACTAAATAACCCAACATAGCACGCGCTGAGATAGCGCCGATCGATGTACAAGGCCGAGACAAAGCCTTTAATCCATTCTCGGGGAAAGAATCAACATCAGTGTTTTGACATCAAAGGTGGTTTTCAGGAAAAAGCAATGCGATGGTAAAAACTTTAATAGCTTAACTGAATCGCACTTTAGAGTCTTCTGATAGAACAAAGCCGCAAACAGGAACGGATGTAGAAGGCCGGAATGTAATAAACGACCCTAAATATAATAAAGTTCTAAATGTAATAACATTTTGTCCTAAATGTAATATAAAGTCCTAAATGTAATAACAATTTGTCGCCCTCAAATAAGCGCCGCGTTTGGGGAGGGGGAATTAATTAGCGCGGCGGCGCTTAATCGTGTAAATACGGTACTAAGCGATATTACTATGGTATTAAGCACCGCTCTCAAATAAGCGCCGCATTTTGGGAGAAAAAGTTATTAAGCACCGCGGCGCATTCGCGTAAATTCGGTACATTTCCTTATGCACTGTGAAACTTAACGTTTAGAAATAAATTGCTTGTAAACGACAAAGTAACAGTATTTTTCTAAGAAAGCAATATTTAAGCAACTGGAAAACGTTTTTCTCGTGTTTGCATAGCATGATATAAACACTCAAGGGTTGGGAGAATTCGAGACATGCAGTTATGCAAACCCGAGACGAAGTCGAGGGTTTGCATAACTGTCAAGAATTCTCCCAACCCCTCGAGTGTTTATATCAGGCTATACAAACACTGGAGAAAACTTTTCTTTTGCTTTACTAAAATAACTTTCCCGAGGAAAAAGAAAAATTCTTTGTTTAGATCACTGATTAAAAGAGAAATTCTTACCATTCGCGAAGTCTTGTAAACGTAATCAGTTCTTGTTTTGAAATAAAGATGCTTTACAAAAAAGGGTTTTTCTCGCTTAAAATGTCAGCTTAAGCGAAAAAATTGGCACAGTATGTGTGTAAAGACTTTTGGCGCCTATTTGAGTAATTACTGTACATTTAGGACAAAATGTTATTACATTTTGGACTTATTTCATTTAGGATCGTTTTTTACATTACGTAATTTTAGGCCTTCAACGGATATGCCAATACATACATACAAAAAAAAACAACATGTGAAGAGCATGAAAGAATGATCCATGCTCTATATTGTAGATTCGGTGACCGGGGGACTGACTTTGCACACGTACTCCTGGGCCTGGAAGCTCTGCCCACAAGGATTCCTTCGATTTCTATTTCATTCTAAGTTTTATTTAGCGTTAGCCGACTGGTAGAATGGCAATGAGAGAGGCTGAATTTTAAATTACTTTATAAAGATAGCCTTCTCACGTCTCAAAACTGAAACGGATTGCTAAAACGTTCTTAAACAGGCTCAAAAACTGCGTCACAGGAAGCTGTGCGCACAGTTTATCTTGCGGTGACTGTGAAGTGGATCCGATAAGGAAGTTATTTCGTGATATGCCTGACAAATCAGGCGCTATCATGAGTTTAAATGAACACAATAGAACAACAACGAAGGGTTCAGTTTTTCGCCTTTCATGAAGCCACGAGCTGTTTGACAGTCTTTGTATTTCCATCAGCAGTTTGTTTTATCGGCAATCAGAAGCTTCTGGAAGATTTAGGTGTTTTGTGTTGAATAGCTAATAAAAATAAATAAATATACAAGCGGAATAAAAACGCTTAATGTATCCTAGAGTAATAGGAAATGTACTTAAAAATAATTTTTTTCGATATTTCAGTATCTGTCTAAATTCTACATCACCTTTTAAATGCTCCAGCCTTTTGAAATATTCTTTACGCCTTACATGTAAATCGTAAGTGACTTCTTCAAGAATAATACTACTAAAACACGAAAGAACGTCAAAGCTGTACTGCTAACTGCGAGTCGCCAAGGTTTCAAATACTGCACATGGTTGATTTCGTCCAAAATGTACAGAAATACAGAAGATATAAAGAATTCGAAATCTACGTAAAGATATCAACAGGAGCTACAACCAGTCAAGAAATGTTAAAGCAAACCGTAAATAAGAATAATATTCACGTACCCGTTGGTGTCTCTCAATTTTCGCAACTAGTAGTAATGATCTTTCTAATCAACGATTGTTACGTCATGTCATTAGTCGTGATTATATCACGCATGAATTTCGTGTTATACCGAAACAAAGCTGCTTTCAGAATCTTAATAAATTTCAATAATAATAATAATCAATGATAAAATATTTATTTACTTTTCTCACAGAAACTTACCCTTGACAAATTTTAGTTAAATAATATTAAAGAATTAGAATTATACCAATTATGAAAATCAATAAATCAAAAAATTAGATTACAATTTAAAATCTCACGATCAGTTTCAGACCTCTTAATTTTAAGATGATTTATCTTATTTTTATTCTTCTTTTGGACCTTTAAAGTAAGGAGATCAGACACCAATCGATCCTTTTTTGTTTGACGATTGTATGAAAACGACGGCACCGGTGTAAGTAGTTTCACAAAGGGGAACAGGTTCACTGTACTAACAGGAAGCTGGAGCTTGGGATTTTACTTTACGCAAAGCTGATATAGCTAACATTTGGGACGTGTAGATGAGCACTGCATCGTAGCGATGATAAGGAAGTTTTTTCGCAAAAAAATCCCGTTATGAATATAATGCCAAGACCAATATTACCCAATTAACGGAAGTTGAACAGTGATTTTGTCTCAACTTACTACGTACTCTATGTCCGGCTTGGCAGACAGGAACCGGACATATACCAGATAAATGAGAATATAACTGGTGGTAGTTGCTAAAAGGCATTAAAATTGTGAAAGCGGCCTTTGACTGACGGTTCGCTCGTTTTTCAATCTTCTTCATCTAATCAAATTGGAGCTCTTCAAAGGTAGGAAAGACTTTCGAAAAAGGCTTTTTTTAAATGATTAATTTAAATTTTTCAGTGTCTTCGCTCAGCTTTCTTTCAGCTAAGAAGGAGAAAAATTACTTCTGGTCACCTTAAACCGTTATCGAATAATGTTTGGTGATGGCTTACAGTAGAAAATTTATATAAAGCACAAATTTTGTACCAGCAACGCCAACCTTCTTTTCTTAAAAGAAAAATAAAATTGTTCTAGGCAGTTTAAGATATATATTCAAACTTGTGAGTATTAAATGCTTGTACCTTCTCCAAGCTAACCAGATTGAGCGTGCCCGTAAATAATATTCACACTGGTTTGAAGAAAACAAGCTGTATTAAATTTGCAGTTTCTCATTTCATTTTCTGGTTAGCAAGGTTAAATTTTCTGGAACTTAGAGCATGTGAAAAATATAACGAATATAATTAGAATAAAAACAATACATAACGTTACTTATGAAGACAGGTGAATTCGGAGATGATTAAACTGGTTACCTCACAAACTATGAGGACATTGATTTGATACTCATAAATAATAAACAAACGTCTTTAATTGAACCTGGAATTAAGGAACTTAACTTCTCCAACTCACTGGTAATTCATTAAGAAAATACATGCCTGCATGGGGCGATAAGAAAACGTAAATTCGGCTATAACAATAACTGTTCCTCTCCAATTTCCTCTAGGGCAATTCCAGTTATGGATAGCAAAGAGAAAACTCCTAATGGTAAGTCTGTAACTGAGTTGTAAGTCACCTATAAATGGCATCTAAGCTAGAGAGCAACACAAGTTAGAAGAATATTCATGCAGCACGTTAGATTATTAATACTGCCAGTATATTCTGGAAACTGATTGGATTCGCATTTTCCTCCCCAGATACGCTATTTTTCGTAGAAAGAAAGGAAACCTAAAAATCTCGGATTCCAAACGCAATGGAAGAGGAATAGAAAGATTCTCACTTTCGTAAAACGTTCAATTGCATCTAAAATTTTCGGAAAAATGATATTGAAACCCTTGTAACCGTGTCGAAAAGACTCAAGTTGTCCAAGGATGACCGAACAGATACAAGTCTTCTAGCGCCGCTTTAAATGTATTTCTAGAGACCCAAAAGTACTCTGTATAGCCTGAACAGTGTTTTCAGTGCATTAAGGAGGAAACCGTGTTGGGCGCCCCAGTTCAAAGTTAAAGAGAACCTCAAAAATACACCCTCCCCTCCTTAGCTTCTCGCATACCTAAGCTGACTGAGTGAGTCAAGCAAAATACGGGTCGGTGTTATGATATTCTGCAGACCCCAAACAATGGACCCTCCTCGAGAAATTTTAAACAATTATTGGATGAGGTTTTTGTGATATCCGGAATAATCAAGGTCGAGGTAAGTGTTGGCTGAGGCTGATAACACTAACCGAGACCTTGATTATTCCGGATATCACAAAAACCGAATCTAATAATTGTTTTTATTTCTCAATTTCTTGCTGGGTCGATGAAGCGAATCGAGAAGCCATTCTTACTTCGCTGTCCACGAACTTGACATTGCTGTCCGTGCACTTGACATTGCTCTTGGAAATCATGCATTGCGCGCGCAACCTACAGATTATTCACTAAACTGTAGGTACAGATTAGTGAATAATCTGTAGGTTGCGCTGTTTCCCAGAATTAACTGTAGGCTTTTAGCCAATGAGAAGGCAGATGGTGACTACAATGTATAATAAACATAGATATTTGTTAGCTTTTGTTGAAACACTACATCGATTGCATGACTAACACTTGCCAACTGATCAATACTTTTCGAAGACATTCCAAGCTAAAACCGTACAACAGTTTAGATAATTTAAATTTACTGTTCTTATAAGCGATTTGTCTTGATTTCTTTTGATGCATCATTGACAAATTTCAGATATCAGCTACATAAATCAGCTAGTATTTTATTTGCTATGGCTGCCCCACATACTCTGTACTACGAAATTTGTACACGCTAATTGGGGTAAGACATGCCGTACACAAATATACGTTAAAGACAGCAAAAATACATGAAAAGTAGGCGCTAAGTTTCAGCCTAGCTCCTAGTTCAATTATGTTTGTTCACCCCTTTAATTTCTATGAACTTAAGAGGATTTTCCTGCTCAAATTGTGTGCAGGAAAATAATTGACGAATTTTCTATACATCTAATACAGAACCACAGGGTGGTGAAATTCAGTCAGCCTTAAACTCATCATCTGCAGCCCCACCTGCTTACACGCCTGGTAACACAGCACGGTCTGGTTATACAGCACAGCCTGGTTACACAGTCCAGCAGCCTGGTTACCCGCCAAAGCAGCAGCCATATCTTGCACAGCCCGGATACCCTCTTCAAACGTTCTCCACAGTGAGCATGCAAGTAAGTGACTGCGTCATTAATTAGCCTCATGAATACTACTTGTTGCAATAACATCTCTTTTTCTTTCTGCTTTTTCCCCATTATAATATCTCAGGGTAGCCCCGATACGGAGATTCCAACCCTGCCAACCGAAAAAAAGGCTGTTTTAGAAGCAGCTAATCGCTCCAACGAGCACCGAAGGCGCGAACCTCTAGGGGATCAGGGGGCACGTTCCCCCGGAAAAAATTTTAAGATATGTGCGTCTAAGATGTCTTTTCCTGTATTTTGAGACCACAAATGAACGCAAACCTTGCACAAAGTCGAGGCAATCCAGTGTATTGCCACTAGGGCTTTCCACAACTTGTTCGAGATTTTCTAAAAAGTTCCTCTTAATTTCTCAAAAAGTTGCTCAACCGTTGCTCGAAAAAACAAAACCTTCTTTTGGTCTTATGCTAAGACATGCAAATTGTACAACAAAAGTAAGATTTCTAAGCATTCTTCCAGTGTGCAATTTTGCGGCGTAATATAACTAGCGTTGCTAAATAACTTTATCTTCAATAAAAGCAAAAAGTGTAATGAACCAATAAAATTGTTGAATGCTGTTCTTCACCCGAGACACTCAAGTCAGTCGAGTGTGAATCTACCATTTGTCTACCATTTTGAATTTTGTCTAAACACCGCTGACTTTGCAGCCAGCAGGCTACTTTTATCTTGCGCCCCTGATATGCCTCAGGGGGGAGGATTTGGCTCCTTTTTTTTCACAAGAAATTCATAAATTGTCTACTAAAACATTGTGAAGTATGGAGGAAAGGCCAATTTAAGCACTAAAAGCTGCTCCGATATCTCAGAATTAGAAGATAACCAGAAAAATTGTTCAGAATGCAAGAAGTTGCTCGAAACGAAAATTTGCTCGAAATACGAGAAGTTGCCAAGAAGTTAATTGCCGAGCAACTTGTGGAAAGCCCTAATTTTCACATCCAAGATTATCGCATGCTCATGCTCGGATACCATAAGGGTAAAAATGGCTGAGAAACCCAGACAAACGGCAAAGATCGAGCCAAAAAGACTGGTTAAACAAAGAAAGAAAGAGTTTTAAAATCTGGGAGAAATATTAAGCCAAAACTGGAGGCCGGAAATATTTGCCAAAAACGGGGGGTTTCCGACCAAAACGGGAGGGTTGGAATCTCTGCTGATATGATTATTATCCTTTATTATTGTTTGAGCACTGATGTTGTTTGAAGAAATCAGATACTGGTCAGTTTTAGGGCTTAACACACAGAGATCTTCATGACGAATCAATAAGGAATGTTTAAACAGAATACAATGTACTTGTAGCTAAATATGCTTTATTTTTTTATTTTTACTTACTTATTTGCCTATTTTTCTGTGATTTTACAGCCCAACGAAAAAGTTATTGTGTCACCACGTCCCGAGCGTCCACCCTCTCATCTTTGTCTGTCAATATTCTCCTGCCTGTGTTGTTTTTGGCCACTCGGTTTAGCCGCCCTTTGCGTCTCTTGCTCGGTAAGAACCACGTACATGTATTGTTTTTTTTTATTATTCGTTCAGTAGGCATGAAAGAAACAATATGATTTTAACCAACTACAAAGCCGATAGAAAGGACCCTTTGTTTAAACAAAGAGGGAAATCGCCTGAATTAATGTTTATTTGTCCTTTGTTTTGTTCTTTTTGTGGAAGGACTCAGGGGCGTACCTGCCTCAAATAAGCACGGGCTTACAAGTGATTCCAACAGGATGATATATTGTGTTTTAAAAAGAGATGTACCGACAACTGAAGAGCCGTGTATTTTCCTCTGGTCGGTCACCTCGTACAAGAACTAAATGACAGGGCTCTGTCACAAGGGAATCGTTTCTTAAGACAATATCTTGTTCAGAAAGCTTTCAAAAGCGGAGTACAAGATAAGCTTAAATGAAACCTACAAAACCGATCTTTCAGAGAAGAGAGACTTTCACAATGAAAATTTAAGGTGGTGAACAAAGTGGTCTCATTCAACTGATGAAAAACCAGTGACACATCTCACAGAGACACTCCAGCACGCTAATCCGGACCTTTATCCCAACGTGGTCACAATTATTACCATACTCCTGACAATGCCAGTGTCAACTACTACCCCCGAACTATCTTTTAGAATGATGCGCACAGTGAAGACGTACTTACGATGAAAACAGAGCTACTCGCAGCCTCGCCTTGATGCATGTTTACAGAGACATACCCATTGATGTAAAAGCCCTTATTCGCAGATTTTGCGCCAAAAAGAAGGGACGTCTAGCTGTCGAATTTCTTTGAGTTCCACCAAGATTTCAGATGTTTGCAACTAATGTGTCGCTAGTCAGGTCATTACGTTGTTGGTGTTGTTGACCACAACCACATCTGGCTGCATTTTGTTCAATATTCCATTATTTATTGTTCAATATGGAATCCTGGTATTCGCCAGTTAATTTAAGCGCCATATTACACCAGATTACATCTCAGAGTACTTGAATTTTCAGAATTTTCCGGGAGGGCATGTCCCCGGATCGCCCAAGCATGTCGCGCATTGAGCTCTCTTTATGGGTGCTTGCTCCACCATGGCTTACAAACAAAAAATGCCTAGGAAGGTCCCTGAAGGTGATAATTTATCTTCGCTTGTGAGAGCTCGTCCCCCCCCCCCCCCCCCCCCCCCCCATGTAAAAGTGATAAAATTAAAATAAGAGATCATATGGACAGGCGGGTTACCCCACCTCAGCGGGTCTCCTCACCTACCTGGGGTCCCCCACCTCCATGCAAACAGGTCCTTAGTGCCTTGAGGGTAAACAAATTACCGCAACATATACTTGCGGTATATTATATAATTATCAACTACTAATAGACGTCGTTGTCTCAGTTAAGTAAAAAAATAACACCAAACACAAAATAAAACAAAACTTTTAGTTTCTACCAGGGAAAGGAAAACGCGTCGAAGGAAACAAACTCTCGTAGCCTGAATTTAAACGCCCAGTTACTCATGTTCAGTTTGTTGCTATTTTCTCACAGGTTGATAGCTCATACAACGCGGGAGATTACCAGAGAGCCTTAAGCCGCTCAAACACTGCCAAGCGGTTGAATATTGTCTCTATAATATGTGGCGTGATTCTTATTGCTGTGATAGCCTTTGTCCAAGCGAGGGCAAAAACCACTAGTGATACGTACGATCCTTACAACTAGGATTTCCAACTATCATATGAACCTTGTTTTTGGACATTAATACCAGCACGTATCAAACACGAATTTTAAATAGCACTGTGTTATATAGCATTATATTTATTCCTGATTAGAATTTATATAAATTAATGAACGCATTTTGATTTTTTCGCATCTAATTTGCATAATTTTAATAGAACTGAACACCTATCGAGACGAATAATGAAAGTACATGTAGTAAAATTAATTAGGGCTTGAGAAATATTTCCTGGCTGAATCACATATTTTTTAAAGCAAAACAAGGCCTTGCAGTGAATTGTGCTGTTAGCATGTAGTTCCCTTCCCGTTAAAACCGCCCCGAAACATTTCTATACAACGTTATCAATTCGATTCGATTAGCAATATGCTGTTCCTTTTAATAGAGTTTTTAATTTCTTAAGCTACGTACAAACGGATGCAACAAACTCCCAACAATAATGGGACTTGCCATACATTATGCCATAATTTTACTAAGTCAGCTTGTCCCCTGAATTGCGGCAAGCAAATCACTTAAATCTTTTCGAAATGGTTGTCGCGATTTCTTTGACTGAATCGATAAAACGCACACGGCATCTATGTAAAGCAGAATTTCTTTATTTTCTCTATTTTTACTATTTAAATTTTTAGATCATGTTTATATGGATTAAAGTAGATTGTAATTTTTTATTTTATCTGATAGATTTACCGTGTTTAAATAAAAATAAAGTTCAAGTTCAAGTTCAAGTTCAAGTAGCGACAAAATTGTGACACAGGTGAATGATGTTTTAAGGCGACAATGTGTAATGCGCGTGCGTGACCCCCAAAATGAATGAACTATGTTGAGAGCTATGTTAATGGCTCCCACATTGTTGCGCTGTGCATCGGCGATCACGGAACTAAAGAAATGTTGCGGGTTGTTGGCTCAAAAGTTTGACCGGTTTCAAACTTGGCGAGACAACTCCCAACAACACGCAACAACATGTAACATGGTGTAGAAACGGACGCAACATGCAACTCCCAAAAATATTGAGAATTGTTGGCCAACAATGCTGCGACCGTTTGCAAATAGCTTTATCTTAGAAATTGTATCTGCATCGGTTTTTAAGTTTCATAAGGTTTGTGTGACTAACCGTTCCAAAAGGCCATATGACGTTTTAATTCGCGTCAGAATTCATCGTTTAGTTCAAAACAGCCTATATTTGTGCAAAGGGACGAACTCGTGTGAAGAGTCAAAAGAGAAGTCTGGCGCGATGGTTAAAACGAAGCGTGAGGCTCGAGCGCTTTGCACGAGAAACTAAAAACTCACGCCTGCGCATCGCGCCCGAATATACTACATTCAGTAAAAAACAACACCAGCAACAGCCGTGATGAGGACGAAAGAATGAACCATACTCCTATCTACACGAGTCCATTAAACTATTCGATCTTAGCAAAACGCGTTTTGAAGCTAGTCGAGCCGTTTTCTAATCAGGTCTACTTGTCGTACTGACTCTTTTTTGGCTGATGTATTCTTGTGTGGAACAATCTTCCATCTACCTGTGTTACGGCTCCGTCTTTGCACGTGTCAGAATCCACAGCCAAAACCTATCTGTCATCACCTACTGCCTAATTGTGCCAATTGAAAATAATCCATAACAAGTCCATAAATAGTAAAAGTTTTTGTTTTCACCCAGTCAAATCCCTCGCGCACACCTAGAATACAGTGGCATGGTGACGGTTTTTTCTTGATTAATTGCCACAAAATCAGTCCTTAACAAAAGTTTAGTATGGCAAAAAATGATCTCAGTTTCTTTTCACAATTCGGGAATATTATTGCCCTTGCACTGAAACAGAATCATCAATCACTACATTATAAGCATTTGCCTCCCGTTACCAAGGCTTTGGTGTCTTGCCGACCAGGAGTAGGCGGATTTTTTAAGTGAAGGGTCTTTTTCGCGTTCTCTAGCGGCTCGCTTGGCTCGCCGAAATGGAAATCAGGGAGAGCTTCCTTGCAGGCTCTTGGGTCCCAGTGGCAAACTCCCAGAGAAAAAATGATTACGTACCTATAAATCGCCGTCATCCCCATTTTAATCATTTGTAGATTTTTATTCTAAAAGTGCTGCAAGATCACAGTGACAAACCGTATACAGCTATTTCGAGAAAGGTTGTGTGCTGCAAAAAAAGGTGTGCAACACGTTCAATTTGGTTTTTTGCTAATTAGATTTTTATTGCCGTCCCCGTTTAGCATTACACGATTTGATTTTTTTTTTGTTTATAAGTATTATTAACCAGAGCTTCGCTTTTAGCCCTGGCTAAATCTATATATTAGGTTTCTTCATTATTTTGCTGTAGGTATCAATTGGCAGTGTACGTCTTGAATCCACCACACATTAGTTAAAATTGGTTGAAAATCAGTTTATCACAAGAGGTGGTCTCACAATATTAATATTATTATATGTGAAATATAGCTAGACCCCGACTCGTTTAGTACTCAGTGTATGTTGTGCCTATATTGTCTGTTTCTTCAGTCATTATGCATGCACTCAGTCGGTGGGAACTAACTTAAATAAAGAGAAACGCTTCAGGCTTTTCATAGTATATTTTTAACCATTAGGTAGTGAGATTTGAGACAATACACGACGTTCATTGTGCATATGAATATTATCACCCTTCACAGTGTTACGATCAATTTGATTCTGTTTTTAGATGTATTAACGTTGCCTCCTCGTGCGGTAGAATACACCCGGGATTTCTCTAAGGTAAGGAAAAGCAATGTTCTTATTCTTCCGAAGACGATTTCTTCGTGCTTTGACGTTGTATTTCAGGAAACGCGAATTTCAACGCTTTCACTTTCACGCTTGCTTCTGAGGAAATTGTTTAAGCTTTTGCTTTGCTAAGCAAAACCTTGTCAATAAAAGTATGAAGCATGTTATACAATAACATGTCATACAATATACCGAATACTACATCTAGCTAAGATCTAAAATATATGTATTGAATTTAACTTGAGTCGAATCAAGTTCGTCAAGTTCTTTACAGGACAAAAAATATAACGGGGGTTAAAATTTCTTATAATAGTGTTCCAGTAAAGAATATAGAAAGAGTGGTAGGTAGATAATCAGTTAATTAAAGGCACAAAATAAGCGACAAAACTCGCTCTCTGAAGTGAAAACATTTGGGTAGCCAAAAGAATATTAGCATAAGTAACATGAACACGCCATTCTAAAATCAGAGTGCTTATACTTCATACAATATAACGTATAATGCCTTAAAGCACATTTTGTACTCAAAAACTCTCACAAAAGAATATCGTTTCAGCTCGTCCAGTCGTTTGCAGTTTAAACGTTCCAAGTTTTTTTCTTGCAAAGTGATTAATTTTGCACCGGCCGACAAAGGCTAAGACAGCAAAGCAGAAAGATGCTATCTCAGCATTAAAAATAGCATTCATCACCTCTTTTTCGCGGTCTGGACAGGACTAGTCTGGACTGAAAACTGGATTAGACTTTATAAATCATGGATTAAAATAAAAATATGAAATAAAGAAAATAACAAATATTACAAAATACATTTTTAACCATTGACGTGATCACATCTCTCTTTTCAAGCCTCCTGACAGCATGTAAAATGTATCAGAAACTGCTAACAGAAAAATATAAAACCACAGCAACAACCCTGTGACGAATGTCGGATCTTGTGCAGATCTTAATACCTTTTAGAAAGCAAAAACTGATCTAACAGCAGACGACTGCGTGAACAAATTAAAAAAAAGCTTTAACTTAAAAGAAAGTGTGTTGCTACCGGATGCGTACTACATGTATTGCGGATCTATGCTATGTGCTTTGTCACGTGATATAAGTTTTGTCAGTCTTAAGTTTGAGTCACCAAGGCAGTTTTTCTGAGAATAACTCGTTGGATCCTGTTGGATCCTTCCTTCTAAAATCTAACCCCAATTTCTGAGATCAAGCAAAATCAAGCAGTCAAAACAACCCAACATATTGTATTAAAGACGTATTTTTACGCTGCACCGGAGCAACCTCTTGGATTGCAATACTTTGAGATTGAACTGAATAGCTGCTGACAGAGTTACCCTGCTGGACAATGCAAGAGACCAGAGCTAATTACCAAATGACGGCACTAGTATCTAATCATCCTATTTAAATTTTATCTCTATAATATTTAACGATACATCCTTAAATTATCGCTTAGAGCATGAAACTTGAGTAGGTGACTCTTATGTTTCTATTTTCTATCTCAAGATAAATTTTCAGGTAGAACCAGTGCCAAGCAGTGAAAATACGAGATATGTCTGACAAGGTGAAACACGTTGAAGGTAGGCCGGACAAATGTGATCTTGAATGCTCAAAGTAGTAACCAAAGTAAAAGCTAGAATAGCAAATAAAGGCACTTGCCAAATGTTGAGCTAGGAAGGAAGTTGACCTCAAAAATGATAGTTTATTCACCTTAAAAACTTGCAGCCAAAGGGCTGAATTGCGATAAGGTTTACAAATGCAATAATTACCAACTGAAATAATTTACAACTAATAAAAGAAAGATGATCCGGCATAATTTACAATTTTAAAACTGTTACAAAATGAGAAATTCATAAGCATGCGTCAAGTTCCTATATACAAGGAACAAAATTGCATCTTACTAGTTCTCAACTACTGTAAACATAACTTAAAAGAAAACTATTCTTGCACCTTTCAGTTTGACACTTTGGACCAATAAATGTTCTGTGTTCTCGAGCTCTCAGAGAGAAGTTTGGCTGATATTTACTTGGAAGTACTTTGTGGAGACTGAGTGTGAGACTGATTAGAGCATATTTCATCGAACAACAATTGCGTCTAGAGCCTACGCATATCATAGCTCAGGGTGAATAATCTTCATAGCGCGTTTTTGAGTCCTTCTAGGTCTTCGCTTAGATAACTTGGTAGAGCGCGATGAAAAAATGGGCTGCCATACTCTAGAATAAAGCGAATGCATGTGATGTAAAATAGATCTAGAATTAACTCTCTTGTAGCAACATGCGATTTCTTAAGCTGTCTTAGAAAATATAATCTTGTTGAGACCTTTCTAACTAGTTCTGACACATGGACATTCCACTTTAAATCACTGCTAACAATTTCACACTGTTCAAAGTCTCTAGGGACTGAAGGTTAACGCAGACAGGGTCAAACACCTGCTCGTTCCTTGCCAAGCTAATCCTGAGCTCTTTGCATTTCCCTTTGTTTAACTGAAATCCGTCATCCCTTTCTTGCCTTGCGAGATCGTCTACCACTTGCTGAATACAACTCTCTTGGCCTTTATCTACCGCCTCAGAGATTGTGGTATCATCCATATATTTCCACATATCTGCCTCTCTTGCATTCAAATCATTCAGTCATTGTTAAGAAGAGCCACGGCAAAAACTTTGTCCCCTGAAGAACACCGGCTGGGATGAAACCCACTGGGAGAAACAATCCTGGACCAGTTCAACCCTCTGTCTCCTATCCAACAGAACGTCAGCAATCCATCATAAGATGTGGCTCGGAATATCATAATCTGAGAGTTTACGCACAAAGATATTGAAAAGCCTCACGGAAATCAAGTAAAACGACTCTTATCGTGGCCGCGTTCCCATCAGAGCTGATCCCATCTTGCTTTCTTGTCGATTTTCTTTAGCACGGCCAGCATCACAAAGTCATGAACAACATAGTCCTTGGCAATCTTGGACAGGATAGGCGTAAGGGAAATGGGCGAAGGTGCTAGTTAACGTCTTATGATAGGTCTTGGTTTGGACGACATTTAAAGGTAGTGATAAATCAGTTTCTAGATAAGTTAAGGAAAAGTGGATCCGTTTTTTGCAAGAAAATGGCCTCCCGTGAAAAATTTGCTGTTACATTTGGCCGACATTTCAGGTTTTATTGATATAATAAGTATGCTAATTTTAAAAAAATTTCAAAGAAGAGTAGAAGCGAAAATCAACTGGTAAGGAATCAATTGAAATGAAATTGTTTTGGAATTTTCAAAACGCTTTCCTGTTAGTATGACGCGAAAGAAGCCTTCCAATGCCCGCAAAATTCGTCATCCCCGCGCCTGTAATCTGACAACGGAGTCACGAAAAACTCTGGAACTTTAAGAAACGTCCAAACAACGAAATAGTTTTATTGAAGCAAAACTGCATTTTAAGTTTTAAAAGTATTTTGTTTTCCTAGCAACGCAACCAGTCATGCCTAGTTGTAGGCTTGATTTTAAAAAAATTAAATTTATCGTTATTTTTTGAAATAAAGGCTGTTTTGAAACAACACGTAACATTTACTTGACAATCCAAGTAACTGTTGAGTGGAGGACCCTAGAGAGAATAATAGCCCTCGAAAATCGGTTGGCCTTTAAAATGAAAGGTTAAGAGAGAGAACAGACCCAACACTACCAACCTCGCCATTTTGAAACCTTGGCTACATTGATTACTTTGCCTTAAGTAGCAGTGGAACTCTGGTTAGAAGACCAGAGCGATAAAAACTTGGTCGTTTTAGTTATTAAGAAGCGTCAATTCAGTTTGTAACGGCAAGCATGAATTTATCACATTCAAAGTAATACTTATTCTAAGACAAGGACTGTTCAGATGGAATGTGGCAAAATCGATGTAATTTTTTAAAAAAAAAAACTACATGACAGCTTTTTTGGTCTCAATTTAAATAGCCGTCACACAAAAGCTTCGAGATTCAAGGCCCTTCTGCCATCACAAAGTAAAGACTGACCCAACTCATCATTTTTGATTGAATTAATAGTTGTCAGTTTTTCCCGGCCCAATTAAGAAAGTTTGCTTAACCAGAGGGAAAACTCTTGCCTCCACTTTGTTAAGTTCAGTTGTATATCTTCAACATTATTACTGAAAGCAACTTGGGATCGAGTATAGTACCTTGAGGCACACGCCCGGTTTATTTATAGACAGAAAGTACTCTTCGCTGCCCATTAAATAGAAAGTTAATCGTCTAAAAGACTGTCTTTAATTGGATCCAGTGATTTCCTACAAAGATCATGTAGTTTTATTTGTTTTCGACAAAGTTCACGAAACACTTTATTTTTTAAAGGGAAAATGGTGCCCCCACAGCCTTACCCAGGAGAGCAAGGTAATTTTCCAGCTCCGCCTGGTTACCCAGCGCAGCCTGGCCACCCACAGCAGCCGTACCCGGCACTGTCTGGGCACCCAGTCCCCCAAATACAGCCGTACCAAGAAATGCGAGGACAATGTAACACAACAGCAGTTGTAATGCCGGTAAGAGTCTTACAAACCATCAAAACAGCCGATGTTTTCTTTCAAAGACCAACAGATAGAGGTACCAGGCCATGTATTATGGAACAAACACTGTGTCGAGTGCTGGTTTGATACAACTTCGAAACTATGAATAAATTCCTGAGGAATTTTCAAAGCTAAACGTCGCCAAACTTTGTGGCACAATCGAGGTTCGGTTTCCATACCTCCTTCGCAAGTGCTTTCCAAACACAAAAATTCTGATAAGTTTGTTTGAAGTTTTGGTGGTTTGTTTGGAAAAACCCGTTGTGATGTACATGTACGTAGAATCCAATATAGATACAAGTAGAATGAGACATAGAAGATCAGCTTCAGCTATTTTTTATATAGATATAGGAAGACATAACAAAATTTAATATTTCACCTTTCTTCACTAGAAAGAGTAACTGTAACAGTTTGGTACTTTTTATATAGTAAGGAACTTATTTCATTTTTTTGTATCATTGTATAGTCTAGTCATGAAACCTTCATCTTACGACCTGAGGCTCCTCGTCCACAGAATTGGCGAACCTTGTCCATTTTTAACCTTGTGTTCTGTCTTTCGCCAATTAGTGTAGCTGCCTTTGTCTTCAGTAGCAAGGTAAGTATGCCGTTTTTGATCATTTGCTGAATCAAACCCATGGATATACGACTTCTTTTTACGAAGTCATTTAGAGGCAGAACCTTTTCTTTTTCAGTAGTTGCTTGTTTATTTCTTAGACACGTTTACCCAAAATTTGTCGAGATTTGGTTGCAAAATCTCATAGATATAATATGGAACCATTCCTTTAAGAGCCCAGCTATTGTTTGGAGGGAAGCTATTTTTGGGGGGAAAAGCAAGTTATCCGCGCTTGGTTTCACCTCGAATCCTTACTAATCATACATGTATGTTTTTTCCAGGTGGATACCTCTTATATTGCCGGAGATTACGAAGGAGCAAGACGAAACTCAAAAATTTCTCTGTGTTTGAATTTACTTTCAATCCTCTGCTTAGTAAGCTTGGCAGCGTATGTATTCAGTTAAAAATGAGATGTTTTTACTGACTAAAAACAAAATTTTCGCGACATTTTTTGACTGTGGAAAGTAGATGAAGAATATTCCATTGCAACTGTTTATTTTCAACAATCTAAGGCCACCTTTGCCTGTTTTCAGTTTGTTAGTTTCTTGTTTTTGTTTGTTTATTTGCCTTTTTTCAATTGTTTTTGTTTTGCGTGTTTGTGTCTCTATAACCGGATGGTGTTTTCGACTGATCGTTTCTGCGTATCCGTTTCTGTTTGATTTTCAACATTTGTAGAGGGAGTGGCCCTAGATCATTCAACAATTGTTCTCCTCTTCCTAGAATCAGTGTTAAGTCACGTGGAGCCCAAATGCTTTATAGGTATATCTGTGGTTTACACGAAACCATTTACCTGTGTGTCTTTTCCTATACCTGGTCGTTTTGGAAGGGATTTGCATTAGCGCAAAGACTGTTTCGTAGTTCGATTTTAAACCACACTGATTGCCATAGACGCGTCAGAACCCGGGGACAACATTTCTCGATCACTGGGGGCATGGTTACTTGAAAATCGAGACGTTCATATGTCTTCTTCAGGTTCTACGGGCCTTAAGCGATTACAGTCAAACCTGTATATAACGGCCCTGTATAAAGAAGTCACCTGACAACTTCCCAAGATTTTCAGTTGTCTTATGTTTTCTGCAAAGTTGACCTGTATATAGCGGTCACCCTGTTTATAACGGTCGCCGTGCTTGTAATTGTGTTTTGAAATCAAACGGAGAAAGAATCTTTCCGCTAATATAAATCCCTTTAACACGAATGAAGACAGATAAAGATACGCAAGTGAACTGTTTGTTTAATTTCTTATTGTAGTAGCATTAGAAATCTTTAACTGACACCTGTAAAGCGTTAGGGCTACCTGTAGCTTGGTGAAAAAACTTCGGTGTTTGCCCAAAAGCGTTTACGTTCTTATTCGACTCACAGCCTTCCAGATATCGCTTGTGGACTTCTTTTAAGTCATCTAACGCTCTTCGCATTTAGTGAACGGCGGTATAAGAAGCCTTTGTCACTGATCCTTTTAACCCCGGCGTAGTCATTCGATAATATCGATAATCGATAACATTCGATAAGTAATATATCAAACATGAGATGCAATGTTTCATCACCAGATGAAACACCGAGAAGAGAGTTGAAAATACGACGCGCAGCGGAGTATTTTTGACGAACTTCGAGGTGTTTCATCTGGTGATGAAACACTGTGTCTAATGTTTGATATTTCTTCTCAAACAAAATCATTTTTGAAGGAGAAATTAAGGATGCAAATACTAAGCAGTGTTTCATCCGATTTCCAAACACTCATTAAACATTAATTTCCTTTGTATTTTCTTAATGAATTATTAATGAGTTTGAGAACAATCAATAAAAATCGATTAATTTTTTCGAAATTCGATAAAATTCGATAAAAGAGTTCGGTGTGAGTAATCGATAATTAACGATGTTTGAATTAGGGTTATCGATTTTATCGATAAATATCGAATTTATCGTACCAATTTTCGACACGGAAACACCATAAGATATTAAAGAGCTCGCAGAGACACTTATAACAACTTCCCTGTTCGTTCATCTTTTCAACAAACTTTAAGTAGTACTCAGCGTTTGTTCTATTTGAAATCCGCTATAGATCCCTGGTTGATTATTCCACTGTTTATTTATTTGCTGATGTAACACAATCGCACGCTCGTTGCTCTTTCACCCAGTCTTGAAAGGGAAAGATGAATCCGATAATATCGATAAAATTAACACTTTGTCGGCGTGTGAGTATCGATTTTTATCGATTGACCGATAAAGTCGATATCGTTTAAAATCAATTAATCTATTTTTATCGATTTATCGAATGATTTTCCGATATCAATTTTTATCGAATGACTACGCCGGGTTTTAACATGCTTAATTTTTTGTTCAAAGAAAGTAAAACAATACGCTTTAAAGAAAAAAATAAATAAATATACACAGATTCATGTGGACGAGCCTAACTATTGCTCCCATTCTGGTGAATCAGTTAACAATGAGAGGAAAATTGTGTGTCTTAATCGTGGAAAATTGAATAAAGAAACGTTAAGCATGCTGTAGGTGGTAGAGAAACGCTAAAACACTTGCATCAATTCTTGGTTTGCAACCACGTGACGAGTCTGCCATGTTGGGGGTCAATAAAATGGAATTTTTCCTCGAGGAATTTACATGAAAATAGAGTACAAACATAAACCACAAAGGACTGCAAAGGACCGCAAAGGAATATGCCGAAGAACGGAGGATCTATAAAAACCTGATCAGCAAAAATGAAAAGTAGACATATTAAATTCTGCAAGAAGAATACTGCAATGCTGATCGTACTACGTGAAAATTAACTCTGCCAGACATCAACACGACACCGAAAGAACTCAAAACAGAGCAGAATTGTAGCCATAAACAGCTGTTTAGCCCTCTTTGGAGCTAGTGAAAATAGAAAATAGAGAAAATGAAAATAGAGTTTAGTTCCCACTAGAGAGGAATGCTTTTGTTCTTGACCACCAACATGGCCTGACAAATCAGGCGCTATCATAAGTTTAAATGAACACAATAGAACAACAACGAAGGGTTCAGTTTTTCGCCTTTAATGAAGCCACGAGCTGTTTGACAGTCTTTGTATTTCCATCAGCAGTTTGTTTTATCGGCAATCAGAAGCTTCTGGATGATTTAGTTGTTTGTGTTGAATAGCTAATAAAAATAAATAAATATACAAGCGGAATAAAAACGCTTAATGTATCCTAGAGTAATAGGAAATCTACTTTAAAATAATTTTTTTCGATATTTCAGTATCTGTCTAAATTCTACATCACCTTTTAAATGCTCCAGCCTTTTGAAATATTCTTTACGCCTTACATGTAAATCGTACGTGACTTCTTCAAGAATAATACTACTAAAACACGAAAGAACGTCAAAGCTGTACTGCTAACTGCGAGTCGCCAAGGTTTCAAATACTGCACATGGTTGATTTCGTCCAAAATGTACAGAAATACAGAAGATATAAAGAATTCGAAATCTACGTAAAGATATCAACAGGAACTACAATCAGTCAAGAAATGTTACAGCAAACCGTAAATAAGAATAATATTCACGTACCCGTTGGTGTCTCTCAAGTTTCGCAACTAGTAGTAATGATCTTACTAATCAACGATAGTTACGTCATGTCATTAGTCGTGATTATATCACGCATGAATTTCGTGTTATACCAAAACAAAAGCTGCTTTCGGAATCTTAATAAATTTCAATAATAATAATATCAATGATAAAATATTTATTTACTTTTCTCACAGAAACTTCCCCTTGACAAATTTTAATTAAATGATATTAAAGAATTAGAATTATATTATACTAATTATGAAAATCATTACAATTAGTAAATCAAAAATAAGTTAGATTATAATTCAAAATCGGTGGTTTCTTGGTGTTGCGGACACCAATGACGTAATACAAAAGATTGAAAAGACACTGAACAATACCCACACCACAACACAAAAGCTAACAAACAATAGTTTCCGCAACACCAAGAAACACCCTCAAAATCTCACGATCAGTTTCAGACTTCTTAATTTTAAGATTATTTATGTTATTTTTATTCTTCTTTTGGACCTTTAAAGTAAGGAGATCAGACACCAATCGATCTTTTTTTGTTTGACGATTGTATGAAAACGATGGCACCGGTGTAAGTAGTTTCACAAAGGGGAACAGGTTCATTGTACTAACAGGAAGCTGGAGCTGGGATTTTACTTTACGCAAAGCTGATATAGCTAACATTTAGGACGTGTAGAAGCGCATTGCATCGTAGCGATGGTAAGGAAGTTATGAATATAATGCCAAAGCCAATATTACCCAATTAACGGAAGTTGTATAGTGATTTTGTTTCAATTTACTACGTACAGGAACCGGACATATACCAGATAAATGAGAATATAACTAGTGGTAGTTGCTAAAAGGCATTAAAATTGTGAAAGCGGCCTTTGACTGACGGTTCGCTCGTTTTTCAATCTTCTTCATCTAATCAAATTGGAGCTCTTCAAAGGTAGGAAAGACTTTCGAAAAAGGCTTGTTTTAAATGATTAATTTGAATTTTTCAGTGTCTTCGCTCAGCTTTCTTTCAGCTAACCGTTATCGAATAATGTTTGGTGATGGCTTACAGTAGAAAATTTATATAAAGCACAAATTTTGTACCAGCAACGCCAACCTTCTTTTCTTAAAAGAAAAATAAAATTGTTCTAGGCAGTTTAAGATATTCAAACTTGTGAGTATTGAATGCTTGTACCTTCTCCAAGCTAACCAGATTGAGCGTGCCCGTAAATAATATTCACACTGGTTTGAAGAAAACAAGCTGCATTAAATTTGCAGTTTCTCATTTCATTTTCTGGTTAGCGAGGTTAAATTTTTCATTTTCTGGTTTTAATGTCGAGCTTACATCGTATATCTTTTACGATCCTTTACTTCGTACGTTATGCTACAACCTCGCACGTTCTAAACTAATAACACGTAATATGCATACTAATCACTAGGCGTGTCAAGCATGCGGTCACGCCATTACATCTCTCCCCCCATCACGTGGATGGGACGCAACGGTGCGAACGAAAACAGCGAACAAAAATAAATAAATAAACTAAATAAATTAAATGTTGCTAATAACAAGTAAACCCTTGTGTCCTTTACAGGGTCTAAAGTAGCTAGTAGACACGCAAATGTTCGCTATTCGCAAATAAAGTCCTTATATTTAGTGTCCTTTGTGGATCTTGTTTTCCTTCTGGGCCTGTCCAAGGCCGCATGTCCTCGCTCTGTGTCACGCTCTGATCCGGGCTGCCGAGATCTCTGCCTACTCTCATACTCAGCTGTGTCGCTGTTTGCTCTTCGCTGCTCATGACCTTGCCTTGATTCACTGGATCTGTCCGCTGGAACTGCATCTCCACTTGGCCCTGCTAAGGATCTGTCCACTGGCATTGCATCCCCACTCGGCCCTGCTAAGGATTGCTCTGGACATTCAATTATAACTTCATCCGGTTCAAATGCATCACCGCTGTCAGAATCATCACACCGCGGTGATTCCCTACAACCATTTTTGAGCAGTTTCCAATCGGCGTAATTCCTGGTGCGAATCCTAACACTGTTCTTGGCAGTGACCAAGCTTCCCTTGACGCCAATGACGACCATAGGCTCCGGGTCATACAGAGGGGTCAGGCTGTTTTTACGTTCCTGCTTGCACAACACAGTGTCCCCGACTTTAATTTTCATCACGGCTGTGTGTCTTCTTTTATCAGCATATTGTTTCATCTTCTGTTTTTGTTCTCGGTCCCTACAGCGGATCATCGTGTCATCCCTGTATTTAGGCTGTCCCTTGACTTCAGGGAACTTTCCACGTAATTCCCTTCCGAACATGAGCTTGTTCGGGCTGACTCCAGTTGTCGCATGCTCAGTTGCTCTGTATGACCTGATTCCCTGGTTCACTTCATCCCTCACGGGTTTGCCTTCCAAAGAGGCGATCCGAGCGGTCTTCTTTACTCTCTGCATGAACCTTTCTACATCGCCGTTGGCTTCTGCCCATCCGGGCGTCACTTTTCGGTGCTTAAACCCCTCCTCTTTTGCGTATTCTTCTAATTTATGGCTGTTGAAGGGCGGTCCGTTATCTGATTTGATTTCTTTTGGCACTCCATATGTGTTGAACACCCTCTTGAAAGTCGGTATTGTTGCTTTCTCGCTCGTGGACCCCACGAATTCAACCTCTGGGTATCTGGCATATTGACAGTAAAATACGAGGGCGAGGTCACCACTCGCCATTGGTCCGCAAAAATCCACGCTGACCTTCTCCCACGGTCCTTCCGGTAGGTCTGTCATCCGGAGTGGCTCGCGATGAGTTTGCGGCGTGTTAGATTGGCAGGCGATGCAAGTGGACACGAACTTGTCACATTGTGAGTCCATTCCGGGAAACCATATATGTGCTCTCAAAAGCTGTTTTGTTCGCACCTGGCCCTGATGACCCTCGTGCGCAATTTCCACCATTCTATGTCTGAGTTTTGCGGGCACAACGATCCGATCCCCTCTCAAGACAATCCCGTCTACTATGGTTAGTTCATGGAAAACTTGCCGGAATTCGTGTGTCCTTGTATCGTTTGTGTCTATCCAGCCTTGGTTGATGTACTTCTTTAGTGCTTGAAGTGCTGGATCTTCCTCAGTGGCGTCCTTTACCTGGTCTCTGGTGACAGCTTTGGGCGTGCTGCACGTTACCACATAGTTTACATAATGCCGTACCTCCTTAGTCGTTCTCAATTCGAACTTGGAGCACTCGTGAAGTGGCATAGGGTGACGTGATGTGTAATCTGATATGTTCTCTTTCCCAGGGCGGTACTCTACTATGAAATCATAGTCCATCATACGGTTGACGATCCTTTGGACCCGGATCGAAGATGTGTGGGTGGGTTTGTTGAACACACTTTCAAGAGGCTTGTGGTCAGTCACGATCTTGAAGGGTCTTCCATACAGGAACAGGTGAAATTTCTTGCACCCAAAATCACCTGCTAAAGCTTCTAATTCAATCTGGCTATATCGTTTTTCCGGATCGGTGAGGCTCCGACTGGCATATTGCACCACTCTCCAACATTGTTCTCCAGGCTTTCTCTGCGTAAGTGTTGCAGCCAAACCCACAGGGCACCCATCAATATGAAGCTTGTGCTCCGCCTGGGGATCAAAGTATGCTTGGACTGTGTCGCTACTAAGCATGTTCTTAAGTTCCTCGAATTCGAATTTTCCGGTCACTAGCTCACCCAGTTTGCACGCCGCTTTCTGATACTGTCTGGCTTCCATGAATCGCGAACTATATCTGACCGTACAGAGGAATGAGTTAAGTTCGGCTGCATTTCTAGGGCGTCCTGCAGATTTAATGGCTTTCACTTTGCATGGGTCTGGAGATACTCCATCTTTAGAGAACATCAAGCCATAGTAGACCACGCGATCTTTTCTGAATTCACATTTTGCTCTGTTGAATGTGACATTCTTTTCGCGGCTTCTCTCGAGTAATGCTACCAGGTTTGCATCGTGTTCTTTTTTGTCACGCCCATGCACAATGATGTCATCACTTATGTTGAAAACTCCCTTCAGGTCGTGCGTCAATTCCTCTCTGATCGTCTCTTGAAATATCTCTGCCGCTGACCTTGTACCATAGTTGAGCCTCTTATACCTGTACAAGCCGATGTGAGTTGAAAAGGTCGTTACGTTCCGCGAACTTTCTTTGAGTTCAAGTTGGTGGTATCCCTTGCTCATATCCAGGTGGGAGAACACCGTTGACCCGCTCAGCTCATTGACCACGTCGTCTATTGTGGGGTACTGGGTGTGTCTGCGGGGTATTGCCTGATTTGCCACGCGCATGTGCACGTTCAGACGTATCTGGCTCTGATCTTTCTTGGGCGTAACCACAGGCGGTGACACCCATCCTGTAGGTTCGTTGACTTTTTCAATGATGTCTTGATCAATAAGATGCTTTATTTCTTCCTCCATCTTCTGATGTATGCTGAACGGTTGCCGGCGTGGTGGCTGTGCAACCGGCTTAAAATCAGGGTCTACGTTCAAATCGACCTGGATTCCTTTTAGCTTTCCAATTCCTTGAAACCGGTCCTTGTATTTCTCTAACACTTCATTCAGGTTGTCTGTCCCTTCTGGCTGATTGCTTTCTGTTGCAATTGAATTGGTCACAAGAATCATTCCGAGGTCTCTCGCATCATTGTACCCGAGCAAAGGTTCGGAGCGGGTGTCTCCCTTTATTAGCTGCCACGTGATAACTTTCATCTTTGTCTTAGATTCAAAACAACCCAGGACAGGCAGGGTGTTTGCTTTCGACGCTGCCCCGTATGGTTTTATTTGGCATCTTGACTTTCTAACCTTTACTCTTTTGTCTAGGCCGCATTTCTTGAACGTTGCCTCATCCATAGCGTTGACCGTAGCGCCGCTGTCAGGTAGTACCGTAATGTCAACTCCGCTAATTAGCACTGTTTTTAGGGGCCTATTGTGTGACTGTCCCACGGGGTTCACCTCTTGCAGCGTGCACGTGGACTCTTCATCACTGCTGTCCAACGATGTGTCAGATATTTGCTCGCCTCCTTGGGCTAATTTAATTTCTTGTTTGTTTTTGCAACACTTTGCAAAATGGTTTCCTTTGCCACATCGCGTACACTGTTTTCCAAAAGCCGGGCATTTTCTTTGTCCCCCCTGGTGCGGCCAACGTTTCCCGCAATTAAAACACAGTTTTTCTCTACCTTTGTCGACAGTGGTTTCATTGATTTCTTGCTTGACAGTCACTTCGGTCGTCGTTTGGTTTTCTACTCTTGTAGCGTGTTGATCCGCACTCTCAAGGCCACGAGCGTATTTGAGAGCTTCAGCTAGCGTTAGTTGGTCTTGCAAAAGCTTTCTTCTCAAGGCCACGAGCGTATTTGAGAGCTTCAGCTAGCGTTAGTTGGTCTTGCAAAAGCTTTCTTCTCACTCTCTTTGATTTGCCGTTCGTTATCATGGCCATTAATATCTCTGTATCCAACCACCCCGCCGGAAAATCACAGTGTTCGCCCTCTGCTTTTAGCCTAGCGATGAACGAGTCCCAGGT